>JAIGNY010001016.1:2495000-2567500 GCA_020152595.1 Chiridota heheva
GTCCAAATTGGTGATTTCTTTCATATTACCCCAGTCATAGGGAGGATTTGAAGGGGGAACAGGGGGCACTTGCCCCTCCCGCGCTTTTTTTCCGAGTTTGTATATTTTGGTATTTTTTGCATCTTAGCGTGATTCCCCCCTCTTCTCCCCCCTCCCTTCCTCCTCCCCCCCCCCTCTCACACACACACACTTTCGGTAGGCAAATCCCGTCCATGCCCCCAATCTTCGTACTTCTTTGATGCTCTCAAATATCAAAATATAATGTACAATTTTTTGAGGTGTTATTTGTAGGGATCATAATCAGCGATGTCGGAACCGGGGTAAAAGGGGACAGGAAGTGCCCTTTTATAAATTATGGCGGGTGAGGACAGGAGGTGCCCTTTTGAAAGTTGAGGGCGGGCCGTGGCAGGAGGTGCCCTTTTGAAAGTTACATGAAATTTTTCGAGGTCATCGCTGAGGCTTCAAAACAAATAGAAATCCACTCACTCACAAATCCTACATAGTGCATTAAAGATGTAACATACATTTAGTATTTATTTGACACCAATTAAAGCATGTACTTTACCAGGGGCCAGATACCGAGAGCCGTGATGGGAAGGAGAATGTTCCCAATAATTTTCAAAAGTACGCCAACATTTTCCCTTGCCCTCCCCAATCTCAAACCCAGAGGCGGGATTTGTCTACCGAAAGTGGGGGAGTTAAAAGGGAAAGGGGAAAGGGGGGATTATGCTATAAGATACACAAAAATCACCATACAAAAAGTATACATTTGAAAAAAAGGGGGTAGGTAAATACCCACATTGCTCCCCCAAGTCCATCCTTTGCTTAAACCATATTTGCTGGAACAGGAGGCAAGGGGCACGTTTTCGAAAACTGACAAAAGTGCCTCTTTTTTTTTTTAATATTTCGAAAAGTGCTCTTTAATTTTATCTCCCTTGCCTCGATTTCTTTCCGACACCCCTGATCATAGTACTCAACTCAAGTTTGAGCTATTTTTGTGGGGATAATGAATGTGTTGTGTATATGTATGTGCGGGTGTGTGTGGGGGACGGGGGGGGGGAGGTAGGGGTGGTGTGTGTATGTATATGTGTGTGAAGGGAGGGGGGGGGGTAAAGTGGAACAAACCGCTTCCGAGATTAATATTGTCTTTCAAACAGAAGATAAAACCATGATCTACCCAGCCAGGTTTTTTATCTGAGCTGGACTTTTTAATGTGTGTGTTTGTGTGTGTCTGTTTATTTCCATTTTTGCACAAAATGTAATACATTATTCGATTCCAATGCTAGATAAGCTTGCTTGTCTGTACCCTCAGATCATTATATCCGAATTCATAGAAGAAAAACAAACTTATTTAAAAAATAAACATCTGACGGCATGAATCTCTATTCAATCCACAAACTTTGCAAAAGCAGCTATTGGATAAGCCTTATTTCTGACACTTTAAATGGGTAATCTCGTCTCACAATAAATCGCAGTGACGTCATGCATAGCAGGAGCAGTCAACTGACGTCATCAGTTTGTTATCAGATAGCGTATCCACAATAAAAAATACAGAAAATTCGGAATAAAACTAAAATTGATAATATTTAGCATAGATATAATCATGTATTTCAAATAAAAGATATTTTAAGAATTTAGAAGGGATTGAAATAACGTAAACAAATTATTTTATATAAACAGTTTGATGAATATTCTAGAAGTATGTGTTTGGTGCATTGTACTTATTATTAACGGCGACATCGTTTTTTTAACTCTTACTCTACCACGCGGCGATTTTATCGCCCTTTTGGGTGCCCCATCTTTGTTTCCGCCTCCCAAGCGCTTTTTTCAAAAAAGTGCTGGTAGAGTAAGGGTTATTCAACTTCAGCAATTTTTATTTTACATTTAGAATGATGTAAGTCAACATGACAAGTTTTCATATCAGTTCCACATTTATCTCCATGTCTTCCGTGACGTCATACTCCTCAAGTCTGTTTTCGTCATCAAGTACAACATTTCGCAGCTTCAGTTGAAACGTCTTCGGTACAAAACCCGTTGACTTAAGAATTCTTACCTTTGCAAGCGCGATTGGCTCACCAACATCCAAATCTAAGTCGATCAATTTCATTGGTCGGGCGTTCAATTTATATTCAAATTACCTTCCGGTATGGCCAATCGTAATTGAATTCGTCTTAAGTGGCGTAGAACCGTATTACCATCTAATAACTTTCCTCTTTCGTATAGTCTTTGCCATTGAAGAGGGATACCTTGTGATTTTTGCAACGCTAATTTCAAATCAGATATCTTTTTAAACATGGACATTTTTAATGGCATTTTCACTTGCTTTCCGTGTGTATTAAGAGTTACTATGTACTCAACAAGCTTAAACGTTGGTTTTGGGACATTTTCCTCATCGGACAGTCCACTCTCGCCACTGTCACGGGTGGGGATGTCGTCGTCAGGGTCATTGCTTATGTATCCCTCCGTGTCCCTCTGGTACTCGTCTTGATCAATATATTGTTGAAGAGGCCGAACTTTGCTTTCTCGAACAGTAGTTAATTTCTCAAGAGATCTGAATTGACCATTCACGGACTTCTGACTTGAGACAAGCACGGGCGGTAGCACCCTATCACTTCTATCCAAGCTTTTACTCAAGATGACTTTTCCTTTATTCTTATTTGATTTCACATACTCCGAGAGTTTTTGCTCGCTTTGTATAAGCTGACGTTCTCTCCTTTCTAATTCGAGTTGCTTTTGAACGAGTTTGGTTTCCATTTCCAACAATCGTCTCTCAGTTTCAACCTCACTTATGGCCGTCTTCAGCTTTGAGTCACCCTTCAAGAAACTAATTTGTTCTATATCAATACTTTCTGCTAATGTTTTTCGCCTGTCTCCTAGCCCCTTTTCTTTCATTCGAAGATCATCACCAAGTCGTCTTCTTTCAGACTGTATCCGTCGTTTTAATCGTTCCAGCTTGTCCGTCTCCTCCTCTAAGTCATTCATCCTCCGTCTGATGTCTGCCTCTTTCCTTTTATATTCATCCAACTTATAATTCACGTCTGTTTCCTGTATTTTAGTTTCGTTCTCCCAATGTTTAACCCTCTGCTCCTCTTTTCTGATATGCCATTCTTTTCTTAAAAGTTCTGCTTCCCTTTCTTCATTCTCCCGCTTTTGCTTCTGCGTCTTTCGCTTTAAACTATCCACTTGTTTCTCTCTGTTCTTAATATCATTCTTTTGCCGATTTACTTCCTCTTCGGAGATAGCCAAATAATTTTCGCTTGATGCAAATTTACTTTCCTTCTCAATCAATTCATCATTCCTCTTCTCAAAATCTTGCTCTTTTTCTAAAAGCTGGGATTCCCTTTTTTCAAGACGCCTTCTTTTCTTCTCTACCTTATCGGTGTGACTTACAAGATCTCTGACATGACGCTCAACATCTTCCCATTTCTTTAGGAGATTTTCTTCCTTGCTTATGATTTGTTTTTCCTTTTCATTCAGCTCTCGCAACTTGTCTTTCATCTTGGCATCCCTTCTTTTTAAGGTCAGAATTACATCTCGTAATTCATCGTCTTGATTTCTGAAAGCGTTGCTTACCGGGTATTTAAATCGAATATTCCTTTCCTCATCCATTAATCTCCGTAGCAGATCTACTTCTGAAAGAATATTCAGTATTCGATTCGAAATTTCGCTTCTCTCCAAACTGTGTTTTTCATTATATTTTGGTACTAGCGAATTTTGAGACAAAACCTCTTTTAAATGCCCTGAAATTTTCCTAGCTAAGCCGTCAACATCCTTCAAAGCACTCCTCGTTCGATATGGTGAAGGCGCAATTTCCGTTGTCGGAAAATGATCCGATAACTTGGATTCAGTGTTGACTTCACCATTTCTAGTCTCACTCCTGGCGAGCAGAAATTGGTTCAAGATATCCTGTGCCTCTTCGACCGTCATAGATATCAAGGAGTCTTTTCTACTTTTTTGTACTGAAGATTTTTCTTCTTGCAGTGTCTTGTGTTGTACTGGAGTGAATGGTACCACTTCCTTTGCTACTGACGATCTTGGAATGATCACATTTTGAGCTGAGCCTGATGATACATCTATTGGTACCCTGGGCGTGGTGTTAAGTTCAGCATCATGGGCGGATGCAGCAGACCGCTGAAAAACTTCTTCAATTGGTTTTTCTTGCAACTTCTTAGAATGGAAAGAAAGATTACCAGCGTCTTTTCGACTGGCAGGTTTCACCTGTTTTTCTGCAGACATCGTTGGAATAACCACACTATGAGCTGAAGTGTCACGTGTTTCTTCTACTATAGGCATAGATGCTAGAGACTGCGCTTTGATTTTTTGGACTGAGGCATTATCTTCTTGAGGCGTCTTTGTCGTTTTGTATTGTAATGGGGTAAGTGACACAACATCAGACGTTGCTGGAATGGCCTCACTTTGCGTTGAAGTTGGAGGTACGTCCAATTTAGTCTCTGGTAATTCTGTTGGTACCTTCAGTGTGGTGGTGACCCCACCGTCTTGGACGGTTTTATCTGACGGCGACGCTGACTTTTCTTCCGACTTCTTAGATTTGGATGGTAGGTTGCCAGTGTCTAGTAAAAAGATTAAAAAAAACATTATATATCTTATTCATCAAACTTGCAAGACTTAACTTACTATAATTCTTCGCAGAATTTCGTTCGCACCTATTGATTTGGAATCTTTAGTAACCAAGAAACTCATTAACAACTTAGACAGAAGTGTGGAACAGACATTATTTGCCAATCTTGGCCGTGGATCGTGTGTGATTAAAGAATTAGTTCAGTTGCCAAGCATGTTCATCTTATATGAAAAAGGACTTCAAAAAGGAAAAATAGTGAAGAAAGCATTACAAAATCGTATTCCGTTAAGGAGATATTCAATTTAAAGTTTGGTATAATTTCTGTAGAAACGACTTAAATCAGACTAGTTATGATGTCACAGCCTCAGATTCCTCAAAGTCGTTATGTATTTTAAAGCAAGTTTTATTAATTTTTTTCACAATTTAGATTATTTTTCCTCAAACTTTCTTCAAGTGGTATATTTTAAATAACCTTCCTAGATTAAGTTTTACTACTTTTTTGACATTTCCCATGGTTTTTAGGACACAAAATTGCAGGACAAAATATGATAAAATACATAAAGACTTTGAGGAATCTGCGGCTATGACATCACAATTAGTCTGATTTCAGTCGTTTCTACACAAATGAAACCAAACTTTAAACTGAAATATCTCTCTTCACCATTTTGTTTCTTTTGAAGTCCTCTTTCTTATAAGATAAGCATGCTTGCCCACTGAAGTAATCCTTTAAGAAGCTCGCCAATTACTATGCAATTATCATAATATTCGATTAAAAAAACCCCGGATGGTTGGATGTCATGTACCCAGGGTCCTTGCAAGCGGTGGTAGTGGTGGGGCTACATGGAATATTGGGCATAAGGGTTCGAGCTCCCATGCAGTTTTTTTGTCATGGAGTCTCTCGCTATAATTCCTTGAAGGGAAACCTTCTAAGACTGATGGACTATTTTATCTGGGCTAAGGACTGATGGACCAAGGATTATTGATTTAGAAACTATTTTCCCCTTACATTGATTCCATATTTTCTTATGTTTTGTTTATGAAATAATCGGTTGGTAAAGCCCTTTCCCATAACCTGGAATCAGCTTTTTTTTTTATTTTTCTTTAAAAGTGAGACTGGAGTATTACCATCAAAAACCATCTGGGTTCGGCCATCTTATTATAATCCTTCGACTTGAAGTATGAAATTGTTACTGTTTGCGCACGTGGCTGGGACATGAAGAATTCTTTGTTTTGTCTTCCTGTAATAACCTATAGTCTGCTGATAAGCATCAATCAAAATTGTACTTGATGTACAGAATTGTACTGATTTGGCATTTTCTACTTCTGACCAATGAGGTAGCTTGTAATTCCTCTTGAATAAATCAATATTAAATAGAGTCAGGTGCCTAGGAATGTGATTGGTCAATCCACAGGCGTAGTCCTAGCAAAATGTTTGGTCCATCCAACAAAAACAAGATGGTGGAGAATTTTTATAGGGCTTTTCGCCGCTACTATAACGCTCGATATTCTTCATAATCATAATACGTTATATATATATATATATATATATATATATATATATATATATATATATATATATATATATATATATATATATATATATATATATATATATATATATATATATATATATATATATATATATATATATATATATATATATATATATATATATATATATATATATATATATATATATATATATATATATATATATATATATATATATATATATATATATATATATATATATATATATATATATATATATTTATATTGTGGACTTAGACTACGTGAAGTTGTAATTTTCAGAATGCTTTGAAATTCATTGTGGACATGAACTTTGTGAAATACTTTTGTGTACTACTGTTAACCTTTGCATTGGCGTGGCAGATATTATTTTTGGCGGAAAAACGAATGGCTTCCAAATTTATGGGGCCCCGTGATATCTTAGTATAGGAGCCCGACCCCAAACAAATTTCGTCTATAAAATAGGATAATTTGATAATTATTTTGTGTTCACTTCGTATAGCAAACTTGAAAAAATGAAAATAAAATTGAAAATTTACAATCAATGAAAGACATGTAACATCATGATTCGTACAAAATCGGACAAGTATTAATGGTATAGGTAATTTATCGGGAAATAGAAAGAACAGGGGTGTGGCCAGTTTACAGTTTGGGGTAGGGCCAGCCGAGGAGGTTTGTCGATCAAGAAGAAAATGACCTTAAAATCAAAACTTTGGTCAAAATAAGCGTTTATGATGTTAATTAGGAGCGAAATAAAAGGTCATTGCCTCAAAATATGAACCGTCTACAATATTTTTTGGACCTTTTAACCTGTATGTATTCATCTGGGAGACTGGCTCTTAGGATCTCTTAGTTAGCAAAGAAACTGTATGGATCTTTGTTCGGTTTATGATATATTTGCTTCGTCCATCCGTCCTCTTCCACTTAACCAGAGGCGAACGGGAGGTTAAAATTCCATCGGTCAAGATTACTCAAAGAGGAGTCCAAGACGGAGCTGGGGGAATTGCATTTTGAGAAAAAAACCCAATTATTCAATTTTTGGGTAGTTTTCTCAAATTTTTAGGGAAATTTCCTTTATTTGCGGGAAATTTTCTTCATTTTCAGGAAATGGTAGCGTCACTAGAGCGGGTCAGTCCGTCCCTGCACTTAACCCTGGAAAATCAAATTATGTTACTGTTTCTAAGTACCTTCATCCATTCTTCCTTGCTCAGAGCTTTCTTTCTGTATCAGAACATCTTCATCCACGATGGTCAGGCGACTCACTAAATCCCGATGACCCATGCTCTCTAGTGTGGAGCAGAAAGCTTCAAAATCCTCTGGCCTTCCGTAGGAAATAATGGTCAGGAGTCGGTCACATTTTGTGTGAGAGTTTTCTTTGCCTTTGACATCTCGAACTTGGACGGAAGATAACACATTTTGGGCACCTAATAGGTCTACGAGCTTATCAACATTAGGGAGTTGTAATAACTCCCTCTGTGCTTTTCCAATGCTTGACGAGTAGAAAATTTCATTCTTATGGATGTACTTTATCAGTATATATGCAGCGTATATTATTCTTTGTCGGAAATAATGACGAAGATTTGATGATGTGCAAAACGTGTTTACTAGATAAATCTTTTTTCTCTTAAAGTCCCTCCTGCATACGTCAGGACTATGATGAAATATGCATATCACACTTCTATTAAGTTTACTAAAGCTCCTCTTTGAATCCAACTGCTGATAATATCTTATCCTATTCTATATGTTCTGACATTTTGGTCATCAGCATTTGAATAACGAATCCCTTCTTAACAAATGCAAGTTTAACGATTCGCAAACAAAGAATATTTCAGGAAACACAGTTTTAAGCACAAACTGTGACCAAATATGATCATCCGGTAGTCTTGTTTAAAGAATCAAAAGCAAAAAAATCGTGACATCAGAACCATGATGTTTTCCGAAACGTCAACAGTTATTCATACATTCTATAGTGACCTTTTTTAAATCTGAATCGGCGATTTCCGGATAACAAATTTAAATAATGTTACATGACCGAGATTCGTGTGTCCATAATAGATCAATCGTTTACTGGAGAAATCTTATTGACCAATAAATTACTGGAGAAATACTTGGCCGTCTGCACAATTCATGCACGGTATAAGACCAATCGTATAAACAAATGTTTTCAAGCGCACATATCATACGTGTCTTATACGTACATGAAGGAAATACGCGCGCGTATTGCTGCTTACATTATTCCCCTTCAAACCTGCACTTGATTGGTTAGGAAGCAAAGGAAAAGTTGCCCCAGCATTTAATTGGTCGAAGTACTGAAGAAATCACGTTTGGCTTAACCCGGTTTAAAAAGGTCTATATTCAGATAGCCCCATAAGCAGATCTCTCGAGTCTACAGGCAGAAGGCAGGTACATATAGTACATGTGTGCATGCGAGGTACACAAGGAACTCAACACAACTTTGAAAATCCAGAATTATATAGTCAGACTAATAGTTCATGTACTCCATGCAAATAATAGGTATTCTGCCTCCTAAGTTAATTATCGACACAACTCTCAAGAATTAAAATTGTATTCCTTCAAATGATGATTGTACCTCATATCAGTAATTTCTATGCAATACAATTTGCTTCTATTGTAGAACTCCATGCATTACGCGAATACATTTAAACTCTCAGTGTAAAACACTATGACATGATTTAGAGCTTCCTCATTTTGAAATATTATATTCATAACGTAAGGCCGATCATGTCAAATAATACAATCGTGGTAATATAAACAAGCCTATCCATTGCACATAATTAACTTTCCCCTTGGAAACCGACAAAGAAAGATAATATCTCTATTGCTAAGGTGCAGCTGACATTTTCAATTCAATAGTCTCCGCGTGTATTTAATTTTCATGAAAGAAATCAATACATTCTAAACTTGTTTGGTTTAATTTATGAAAGAACTATGAATATAAGATATAGATATATTCGGTAAAGATATATCAGTAACGCAAAGGACTCATTAGACATCATGATTGTGTTGCAAAGCAATGCAGCCGACAAGAGGTTAAAGTGCGTTTCCCCGTATACAGGTATAGGGGCCCGTAATGATTTAGAAATAAAGATGTGCGTTCCAAAGAAAACCCTTGACAGTCTGATTAATCAAGTTTGGCTTATGATATGAAAGGGACACATGCGTTTAAGATGCCCCGGCCCTGCATTGTCTCATAGAGGCTATGTGTATATGTACAGGACAGGGACCGGCACACGAGTACACTGTTTAAACGATGGATAAAACGTTTTGTCATTTTGAGTCAAGTTTTAATTGATATTGAAATGGATAAAGCCTTACACCCAATGTGTAATGAGCAATCCCCTGTTTAAACCTTTATTGGGTTGTTATTTAATACAAATAGTATCAGAGGATCGAAATCTCACCAATAGTTTTAACAATGTACTGGAGAGTGCAGTGAAGGCTGATTCAAGCAGGGGATGGACCGGTGTATCATAGCCCAACATAGGTGATAAGTGGTTCAATGAGTAATATGTCCCGGCCACCCACATCCATCCCCCTACATACACGCACACACACACACACATAATCTTTTTCCATATTTGAATATTTTGTATGGTGCCTTCATGTATCTTAGTTTGATTTCAAGATAGTGCACCCTAACTTTTGATAGGCAAATTTTCATTTTGTGACCCCCGGCCCTTCTCCACACTTTGGAGCCGTCTACGGTCCCCGTTACTGGAGAGGTTTGGATATATATGAAGGAGCAAAAATATGGTTGGGTTATTCATATTATATTTCTATTGTCAGTCTTTCCAGCTTTTTTTTCACCGATCCTATTCATTCTATTTTTTTTCTCTCCAAGTTTTCCCTCCCTTCCCCTCCCAATCCCCCTCCCTCCCCACACACAATTAAACTTTCGGTAGGCAAATTCTTCCTTCGGTAGGGAAACTTGAAGGGACGGGTTGGCATTTACCCCGCAATTAGTATGCTGTAAAAGGGCTAAGATCAGATAATAGTCCTTCCCCGTATCTCGAGTCAAAAACAGTCACAGACAACCTCTGCTCTGTAAGTGCTTATTTTCAGTTTTTCAATATCGCCCTCACCAATCGCGATCACGTAGGCCTAACCATTTTGATTTTCCATTCTTCTGTCCGGTGTAAAGACCATCACAAATTGACAAAATGACAATCGAAAACGAAGATCAATTTATGGAGGATCCTCCTGAGGTAGAACTTCAGACTAATTTTTCTAAAATACATGTAAATGTTACATTAAGAATCATATCTTTATATTATTTTGAACTTGTTTGTTTGGTTCATCTTACCGCACGTTTTTATTAACGTTAGTTTTAATAAAGTTTTATAACATAGTGGATACGCGAGTTATCTTCTTACACAATGCAATGATGTATGGTAACTCATGGCAATGATATATGGTAACTCAATGCAATGATATGGTAACTCAATGCAATGATGTATGGTAACTCAACGCAATGATGTATGGTAATTTAATGCAATGATGTATGGTAACTCAATGCAATGATGTATGGTAATTCAATGCAATGATGTAGGCCTATGGTAAATCAATGCAATGATGTGTGGTAACTCAATGCAATGATGTATGGTAACTCTGTGCAATGATGTATGGTAACTCGATGCAATGTTGATAAGTTGTGGTTGGCCCTTCAAGGGATTATGGTGAGCCTGTGACCATTTCAAGGTTTGTGAATTGATACCTGGCCATATATGCCCTGTTTTTTAAATAGGTTGGTGTTTTTTGAGATATTTCTTTTGATTTTTTTCAGCTGTGAGTTTTTGGTTCCAATGCGATAACATCAGGAACCTATGTGGTCATGATGGCATGTGTATGTGTGTGTGTGTGTATGGGTGAAACTGTTTAGACCCACCAACTGATGACATTCATATGTTTATAGACCTTCAAAGCGATAATACACACACAACCGATGTTGTTTTTAGTCCTCAAAATGGCTGTTTTCAAAACTATTATAACTAAAACACTACTCTAGTTCAATATTTTCACATTTCGGTACATGTCACCTGTTAGATAGGATAGGTTAAAAATATGTGTGTAATCTTATACCGCCAGTAATACCGCCATCCCATGTGTGTGTTGTAAATAGATTGGTCACTAGTTGTATAGGATTATGCCCACGTCATCAGTTGTACGGTCTACACATGTATGGGTGATTGGTCACGAGTTATATAGGATTATGGATACGTTACCAGTTGTAGGGTCTAAATGCATATGGGTGTATGTATGTATCCAACCGATAACATTCCTATGTTTACACACCTTCAAAGCGATGAAACACACAACCGATGGCGTCCTTGGTTGTTTTTAGTTCTATTATGTCTAAAACACTACTCTAGTTCAGTATTTTTACATTTTGGTACATGTCACCTGTTAGAAAGGAAAAGTCAAAAATACGTGTGTAACCTTATTTCCTAATACCACCATCCCATGTGTGTGTTGTACATTGATTGGTCACCACTTATATAGGATTATGCCCACGTCATCAGTTGTAGGGCAGAGGCTGCGTTATAATTTTTTGCCTGGCGTATTTGGATACGACAAGCCCTTGAAGTTCGGCGTAGTTTGTAAATTTGCCGTCGTATGTACAGGCCATTGCATAATGTACAGGGCATTGCACACTAGCGAAGCATGCAAATAATTGTTAACACACACACTTGTGTAGGCCTGCCTCGCTAAAGTGAATGAAAATTGCGCTTAAAATACCAAAAACATTAACAAATCGGATTATCATCATCATAAAATATTAAGGAAAAGCTCATACCCAATCCTTGTATAATGTTGATTGTTGAATCATTAAATTTGGGTTAACAATCCCAAAATGAACTATAAAATACTTTTGTTTATCATATCCAAACTTTCATTAGGTGTAAGTGAACTTTGACCAATTGTCAACAATAATATACTACTCAGATCTTGAACACGCCTTAGTATGTAACTTGACTTGCAGATTGTGATCACTTCACAGATACATGATTAACACAATACAGGAGGAAAGTTGAATCCTAGCTAATATTGTTGACCATTGACAGCCTGCATTCAAAACCACATCAAAAACTTTCAAGTACACTGTACAGTGTACGTACATCTTGCATAGGGTTAATGTACTAGCCAATGTGTTTATGACAGCACTACGAGCATGTTGCATTATTCGGCCGTTAGTCTCGTAGTTGTGTCATTTTTTTTTTTATTTATGAGTAATTCAAAGTGACTTTCATTTATGTTAATGAAAAACGCTGGCGTAAAATTCCACATGCTATATCTAAATCTTACGACGCAGGTACAACCTGTGTCGTAAGAAATTTCAGCCATGGCGTAATATACGACAAATTTGTCGTTAACGCGATCTCTAGGGTCTACACATGTATGGGTGATTGGTCACCAGCTATATACCACCATCCCATGTGTGTCTTGTACATTGATCGGTCACCAGTTATATAGGATTACGCCCACGTCATCAGACGTAGAGTCTACACATGTATGGGTGATTGGTCACCAGCTATATAGGATTATGGATAAGTCACCAGTTGTAAGGTCTTGTGTGCGTATGGGTGGGTGTACAGTGTGTATGTGTGTGTGTGACTGCCAGCTCATAAACACGATATTTTAAGAACAGTCAACTGGATTCATGTCATATGTGGTACACAGATAGCCAATAAACTGTAGATGTGCCTTATTGTTTTCAATATTGATGTCATGTATAATAATGAGTAGGCGGGGCTTAGTGTAAAAATCTTCAATTGTTCATATTTTAACAACCGCATGTCTGTTTTGTTCATATTTGGTGTAATAATAATGTTAGCTTGTGTACATTTTCGTGATGTGAATATGTTGAATTGCATTAATATGCATAGTGGGTGGGACTTATTTTGATTTTGCTGAAAAAAGCTTGTAAACACGGTATCTCAAGAACAACAAACTGGATTCATGTCATATTCAATACACATATAGCTCATGACTGTAGATGTGCCCTATTGTTTTTGATGGTGGTGTCATGCATATTAATGAGTAGGCGGGGCTTGATGTAAAAATCTTTAAATGTTCATATTCTAACAACCGCATGTCTGTTTTGTTTCATATTTGGTGTAATTATGTAAAAACGTTGAATTTAATATGCGTAGTGAGTGGGCAGGGCTTAATATGATTTTGCTGAAAAAATCTTGTAAACATGGTTTCTCAAGAATGGTAAATTGGATTCATGTCATATTCGATACACAGATAGCACATGGTCTACAGATGTGCCCTATTGTTTTTGATGGTGATGTCATGCATAATAATAAGTAGGTGGGGCTCAATGTAAAAATCTTAAAATGTTCATATTTTAACAACCGCATGTCTGTATTGTTTCATATTTGGGATCATTATCATGTTAGCTGGTGTGTAACATATGTTCATGATGTAAAGACATTGAATTTCTTTAATATGCGTAGAGGCGGGGCTTAATATGATTTTGCTGAAAAGAGCTTGTAAACACAGTATTTCAAGAATGGTAATCTTGATTCATGTCATATTTGGTACACAGAAAGCCCATGGTCTGTAGATGTGCTCTATCTATTGTATTTGGTGGTGATATTATGCATACTAATAAGTGGGTGGGGCTTAAAGTAAAAAAAAAAAAAAGTGATAAATAAGCAAGTGTATATCTGTTTCACGTCATATTGGGCATGATAATTGTGTTAGTCATTGTGTTCATGCTTATGTTATCAGCAGATGTCATTAATATGCATGGTGTGCGTTGCTTAATGTGAAAGTGCTAAATGATGTAAACCATACTGTATCTCATGAACAATATATCACCTTTATGCTATATCAGGCACACATATGGGTTATGGTCTGTACATATGTTCTAATGTTGTGGTAGTGACATCATGAATATTAATAAGTAGGTGGGGCTTACTGACAAATACTTGAAAAAATATTTGTTACAGGGATTTTGCTCTTAGAATATGTTTTATAAGCAGAAAACAATATATTGTAGGATGTTGATGTTATATGCATGAGAAAAAACACTGTTCCACGGAACAGTGATATTTAAAAAGTCACTCTTCCTACTTAAAAACAGTTCTCGGAACAGTGAGAATTTGACCTCTGGTGACACAATAATGCAGACCTGTAGGCTGATTGTGTGTGAGTAACAGAGCATACCTGTCAGCAGAAAACGAAATACTCTGTGCCAATGGCGAGGAATTAAGTATTTAAAGGGATTTGACGGAGAGTTGATTATTAATTTATTTTTTTCTTTTAGGAGGAAGAGGAAGAAGAAGAAGAAGAAGAGGAGGAGGAAGACTTAATAGTAAGTGAAACTCGTGTGACAGAAATATGTATGTGATAAAATTAGAATTTGGATGTAACAAAATGGAAATATCATGTTCTGTAGCTAATTTAGAATATTGTTTTTAAATGTGTACCAAAATCTCTCAATTTGGGAAGAGAAAAATACAATTTAAGGAAAAAAAGTTTGGGACAAAATCTACAACCTTCAATTTGGGACCAAGGAAGTGAACATATTAATAAGAAGTGTTTAAAGGGGCTTAAGCCTCCCAAAAATCTAAAAGCTAGACACGCCCCTGATATATCCACCCCCCCAAAGAATATATATATATAGATATAGATATATATATAAATTGAATACGTTGCAGAAAAAAAAGAAAATACAACTTCCAACCACTCCTTAAAGCAACTTTATTCAAAACCCAAAAAAAGCAAAACGTTCCGGTCATTCGACCTTCATTGGTTGAACAGATGCAAGTAAGTGATATGTAGCAAGACTATAATAAAGCTACTGTACATTAAGTGGAAAACATTAATAGAGCAGAAACTAAATACAAAGAAAATACCAACAAGTAAAGTTGGGAGTGAGGGAAGGTCGATGATGTGTAACTAATCCGGTTTTTTGAGTGAAGTTCTTGTCTTTTGTTAAGTCCGTATGGCTGCAAAGTGTGTAGTTGGGCTGTCCAATATACCTCTCGTGTAAGCAGCTTTCCTTCGGTGTTTTGAGAATCTAGAATTCTTTCAAATGGGATGAATCGAAAGTCGGAAAGGTTATGGGGGGCGACCTTCATATTGAACACACACACATATATATATATATATAATTATATATATATATATATATATATATATATGTATATATATATATATATATATATATATATATATATATATATATATATATATATATAATATATGTATGTATATATATATATATATATATATATGTATAAAATATATAAATATTATTGAAATATTGTTATACATTATGAATGTAAGATATGAGTCCTTACCTCACTCAAACCATAATTTTTACAGTATTGATTAATTGTTTGCAGGATCCACGTGATGTGATGCTTGAGAAGTGTGGAGAATCAGCACACTGTAACGCTCTGAAGCAAGAACTGGATGTATGCACTGACCGTGTGAACAGCAAAACAAAAACAGAGGAAACGTGCACACAGGAGCTATTTGATTTCATACATTGCGTTGATAAATGTGTAAGTGTGTATAAACCATCTGTTTCTTAGCCCTTAACCTCTAGTTTGAACCAGACGAGGGCATGGTGGCAGTGACAACAAAGGGGCAATTTTCAAGGAAGTAAGCACTATGCAGCATGAATTTGGGGGCACATAAATTAGAGGGGGTTTGGTAACATAAGTAGCGTATCTGGATCTTTTATTTGTATTGGGGAACTGTAAACAGCATCAGAGGAAGATAAACCAATTATCAAAGTAAAACAAATTTTGAAAAAATGTAGCTGATTTGTGATTAAGGGACAGGGTTCAGGAAAAAAAGGGGCTGGGTAAGAAAAAGAGGCAGGTGGGGCACCACTATAAACAAAACCTATCTAGGAGCCTGCTTATCATGGGAGTGGGAGTGTACCACAAGCTACACACCACAAGCTCCCACAGACCTACAGCATCATAAGGGCAAAAGGCAAAATATGAATATGCACATTCATAAGTAGTAAATTAGGTTTCTAGCTCTCTGATTGGTTGAATTCATTCGAGACCAGTGTTATGCAAGTAAGGAGAAATAATCAACAAGTTTGAGAAAATTGTCAAGAGATAACCTACTGTACGCAACTCTTGTATTCATTCTTACACTAAGATCATGGCCTTATCGATTTCCTTTGAGAAAAATAAGTGACTTCCAGTCAAATTTTCTGCTGCCTCCTACAAAAATTTTCAAAATTATCAGTCTTGAAACGATTCAGCAAAACATAAGATAAATAATAAAATCATGAACTGATTGTTAATTTTCTGCTCTGATCAAAAGTCATTCATGAGGTATCAGCGCAGACTATGAGCCTGAAGAGGAAATGCAACATGGCCTACACCAACGGAGGAGAGCGGTGCCTTGTCAAAAGTCACCTCAACCAAACCCTTTTTGCGGATGCAGCTGCATTGAGAGGCCATAGAGGGATATCTGCCCTATGTGAATGCCGTTATGAACAAAATTCAGTAGGAAAAACCACATGGAGAACCTTATTAAAAAAATGTCAAAAATCTGTATACTAATAGCTGCGTTGGAGCTAACAGGGCCCATACAATTCATAAATCTGCTGTATACAAATTACAATGCAAAATTTCACACAAGTGCCATTGCCATTCTTTCTCAGTGGGCATAATCACCAATAACTGAATATCAATGGATGCACTCGTCTTTGCCTCATGCGTCCATCAATCCGGTGCGGCAGCTAATGTACTATGCTTAATCAGTGATAATGCACGCTACGTTATTAAGTTAACCATTAACTGTTTTGTATTGCTTTTCATCCGCAGGCCTCACCACATTTGTTAGGGCTCTACAAATAACTATTGATGGGCTTAGGAATATTTCAATACTGTCTGAACAATTTATAGATCTTGTTGAAGAACATTTGTATCGCCCCTGCCATGTTGATGCCATCTCTGGATGCACAGCAAGAACAATGAACCAATGCTATGGATTAACGATGGAATAATAACTTCATGATGTCATATGATATCTACATAAATGAATATTCAAACTCAGATGAAAGAGTACACGTAATGGACTTGCAGATGGAGTTAATAATTTTGTGTGCTTTGGTAGTTAAGTCATTTTTGATATTATCAGAATGGGAGCTGCAATTACAAGTTGGCATTTAAAACAGACATATGGCTAAGTGATGCCCAATGATGGTCCACCTCTTTCTAAAGCAGTGTTTAGTGAAATAATATCTATAAATATCTATATTGAAATTCTATGTTTGGTGACTTAATCAAGACAAGTGTAAATATATTGAGAAAGATCAGTTGTTATTGAGGGAAAATGTGTCCCTACATAACAAAATCTCAATCCTGTGGTGATGTGCAGAATTATCCTTATTGTCCCATGGATCTGCCAGCCATCCATTTTAGGCATGGTTACAAAAAGATGGCTTTAAACCAATGAAAAGTTGCTGTGATTTGGTTTTTAATCAAGTTTGTTAGAAACATGTTGCATTGCTTTAAAATTCTTCAATGCTTTTATGATATGTTTGGTTACCATAGTGATAGTTGCTTGATTCTTGATGTGTTTTGGTTGTGTATTCCTATGAACGCAGAATCATTTATCAATTTATCAATAAGACGGATTGGTATAATTATATGTAGTTAGGAGAAGGCATTTTCTTCTGTGACTGAATTTCATTTTTGAGGTTAAGCTTTTTCATTGCTTGCAACATTTCGTTCATTATCATCCGATATGTACTTAACATGGCAAAGTGATGCAATAAACACCTATTACATATCGAATGGTTCCTCTTTATGGTTCTTTTGTTTTATGTTTAAACGATGAGAGGAATATTTCTGTGAATTTTCATTTTAAAGGATTAGTTCAGTGGTCATGCATGTCCCAAGTTTTATGAAAGAGGACTTCTAAAGAAACAAAATGGTGAAGAAAGCATTCAAAATCTTATTCCATTAAGGAAATATTCAAGTTTAAACTTTGGTATCATTTCTGTAGAAACGACTGAAATCGGACTAGTTGTGATGTCACAATCTCAAATTCCTCAAATTCTTTATGTATCGTAAAGAAAGTTTATTTAATTTTTTCACTATTTAAGTTATTTTTCCTCAAACTTTCTGCAGGTGGTATATTATTAATACCCATCCTAGATTCAGTTTTACTACTTTTTTGACATATTACATGGCTTTTAAGCCACAAAATTGCAGGAGAAAATATGAAAGGATACATAAAGACTTTGAGGAATCTGAGACTATGACATCACAACTTGTCTGATTTCAGTCGTTTCTACACAAATGATACCAAACTTTAAACTGAAATATCTCCTTAACAGAATTAGATTTCGTAATGCTTTCTTCACTATTTTGTTTGTTTTGAAGTCCTCTTTTAAATAAGATAAACATGTTTGACAACTGAACTAATCCTTTATATTATGGGATAGAGGACTATTAAAGAAACAATGGTGTAGAAACCATGTTGATATCTCTTTGTGTATTCAAGTTATTGCGTTTCAAAGATATCATTAGTATGACTTCACAGTGTAAAGTGATGTCATAAAGGCAGATCCAAGGCAATCCCTATGTATTTCTATCAAACTAAAAACTCATTTTTCTTTTGCTTAAAGTGTAAGGTTCATAAGTTAATGGGCAACACAGGCTCTCATAATGTGCATATTATACCCCATCTCAAAATGTGAAGGAAAAAAAAAACATGCTTCCAGTAATCTAAGGAGAGGAAATTCATTTTCAGAAAGAGAAAAAAAAATTGTCACGGATTTGTCTCCATTAGGAATTTCTATCCCTTAGGTCCATCCAACCCGACACCCACGTTTCTTTCAAAAATGGGTAATCCACACTTTCTAACCCGTGAGCCTTTTTACAGCTCAATTGTTAGCAATACGCTATTGTTACACCATTCACAACATGAGGGTAATACACCTTTCAACCTGATGGCCTCTTCACACTTCACTTGCTAGCAACCAGCTACTGTAACACTGTACACAATAGGTCATTCATCCGGGGCTAAAACCACATGCCTGCTTTGCAGTGAATTGGAAGATTAGTCCTTGGATGACCCTTAAAATAAATTCTGCATGGAGGAATTTGTGCAATTTCCATGAATGATTGATGGACCATTCCTCCCAAAGAGGGTTATTTTATGTCGATGACACACCGCACATGTACACTGTGAGGTCACTTTTTAACACACTCACTCAATCTTTAAAGTGCAATAACTCCTAAACAGAAAATGATTTAAATGTGTTTTTTTCACATGAAGCATTATCATTCCTTAGGAAAAATGGTCCGTCAATCATTCACAGTTATTGCACACATCACCTCACTCATATGATACAGCTATTTATGTCACCAGTTTAAAAAAACTCCAACTAAGACACCTAACACTAATGAGTGATTTCAATCACAAAAATGCTGTGATTACACGGCACTAGCTTCTGTAATCTTGTACACACAAATAACCTTGAGCTACTTGACTGTTGTCTGCATGGGAATGGCAGCTAAACAATCATTGTTTTGAGTGGAAACACAATGCACTGAACAGGAAGTCGGGTTGGTAATTGTCATACCTGAGTTTTCAGGATTAAGCCGGATGTTGGTAGGCTTAAAGAGGAACTTTTCAGCATGCACCAAATTGTTTCTTTACTCTATCATACATGTGATAATTCACCTATCATATATGTGATAATTCACCTATCATATGTGATAATTCACCTATCATATATGTGATAATTCACTTATCATATATGTGATAATTCACCTATCATATATGTGATAATTTACCTCATATACGTAATAATTTACCTATCATATGTGTGATAATTCACTTACCATATATGTGATAATTCACCTATCATATGTGATAATTCACCTATCATATGTGATAATTCACCTATCATATATGTGATAATTTACCTATCATATTTGTGATAATTCAACTATCATATATGTAATAATTCACAGGAACATGTAGTAAGATCAACAGAAATGTGTATAGGAACTACTTAATAACATCTTCTGTTCAGGAGTTGCCAGATTTTAAAGTTGCCAATTTTGTTTAGAGATAACTGGTGTAGAAAGTTTTATTTCAGTGAATGACATCACACATTCATTTTCTATTCAATTGTTAATGTATTTGATTGAAAATTCGTATTGTTTTATTTGACAGTTGCAGCACAAAGCTTTATTTTACTATTCTGCTGCCGTGCTCAGTGGTTTAAGTCACAAAATTTCAACTCGACTAATATTTTGAAAAAAGACATCTGAGGAATGTGAGGGTGCCATTCTACTTCTAGTCAGAATTCAGTCATTTCTACCAACAACAAAAAGGTTTCTAATGTCCCTCCAAACGGATTAATGATTATTACATTTTCTGCACCATTTAGTTTTTTTGTTCTTTCAAATAATATGGAAATGCATGGATATTGAACCTGTGTACCTTTTCATGGCTGATCCCTTCTGTCTGATTCGTATGACCAATTCCTATTTTCCTTACACTGGCCATCAATCCTTGTTGTTTGAGGTGATTTTATTCCTTTTCACAAATATGTCTGAAATAAGTGATATAATTGTAATCAAATGTAATAGAAATGACATCACCGACCCAAATACTAAAGACTTTTTTACATTTTATAGAATCTAATAATTTGTAAGGATTATTTTAGCAGTCGAAATCCCTTACGTAACAAATATTTTGCTTACCAGAACGAAGGTATGTAAACTATGCTGAATTGGGCGTTATAAACTTGTATCCTATCACGGACGAAGTTCATTTTGTACCTCACTTGTGACACTCGCACACTCTATAAAGAGTTTTATTTTTAAATACAAATTATGAGATGGGGAAAACAAAAGGAGACAGAGCCTAAGGGAAAGGCATTTTTAGTATCCAATATGAAGGGCTGTTGGACCCCAAATTTGTCTTTAGGGAAAATTTAGAATAGTGTATACATGCGAAGCGCGTGAAATTTCACATCTATAGTCTTTTTAGGGCAATATTTGTATTATTTCCTTTATTGAAATGATAAGATATATAGTCTTTAAAGAAAGAGATTTTAAATGTGTGAGAGGGCAGGTTCTTTCTTAAAGAGTTAAAAGGGCACTTTTTCTTCTGAAAAAGGGCACTCTCCCTCAGAAAAAAAAGGCACTGTTCCTCTCTGAAAAAGGGCGCTTTTAAACTTTTGAGAAAAGTAGGATTACGTGTTTCCGTTTCCGCCGCCTATCGCATGGGAGACAGGACAGGACGGCATGGGGACATGACATGGGGAATGGGATAGCATGGGGACATGACAAGCTGGAATGGCATTGGAAAAGGGAGGGGTGGGACAAGGTGACATAGTATGTACGACAGGGTGCTTAGGTATGTGGGATTGCATGTGGTGGGATGTCATCTGCATTTCAGGTGTGGTGGGGTAGGATGGAATGGCCTGTGTGTGGGATGGCAGTGACACAGGGAGGTATATGGCATATATTGTATTTGTATTTCATTTTTAGGCATATGCCATGGAAAGCACACGTCAGTCACAATGAGTTGTTTTCAGTGTGAACCAAAGGAATTTGCCAGGATGGAAAGTGCATGAACACCGGGTTAACACCCCGCTCTTTTCGAGAAGTGTTCAGGGAACCAGGCATGGGGTGAAACTTCTACCATCGGGACCGACGGCTTTACGTCCCAAAGGACGGTGAGCGCCACCCAACCATTGGCCACTTTGCACAAAGGTTGGGTGGGGGAGAAGGAGTGATGGAGAAGAGAAATCTCTGCACTTGATGTCAGCGTATATCGTTCTGCAGGTGGAAAAATCGCTGCTTAAATCGTCGTTGAACTCGAACCTGGGACCTCCAGCATCTCAGTCGGACGCTCAGCCGACTAAGCTACCTCCCTCTATATGGTGGGATATCATCTTGATAGTAGGTGTGATGGCATATGGGTCATGTAGTGGAAAGACATCTGAATTTAATGTATGATTTCCTGTAGGGTGGAATGTAGGATGGGATGGCATGTGAAACAGGCTGGAAGGCACTGCGGCGCCACAGGGGTGCGGGAGGGGGGAGGGACTTCTCGGCAAGATCAAATTTGTAGTTTGTCCAAATCCAAGGAGAAACTGCCTATGAGGAGTGGGGGTACAGCAGAATTAGCAGGTTATTGCAGAATCAATTGTAATGTTTATGGATATTGGGGCAAGGACACAATTCAATCAGATTACTTTCGTATGACAAGGGCGTGATCCCACAAAACATTTTGGGTCAATTGCCCCCCTCCCAGTTAGTGGTGTCTGGCGCAAGGTGCGTTATTAACCGCGAGGGATTTGTATCGTTTCCGATGTCTGGTTGACTTCAGCGAAATAAAAATATTTGTGGTTGGAACTACTTTAATTTCTTTTTCAGTTCAGAAATAATTGAGTTTCAGGGAGAATTGCTAAAATATATTGAAAAGTTATTTTTACTGACTAAAAACATGTCAGAAACTTTAATTGAATTGTAAATTACAGTTCCTTCACTAGCTTCCCTTTAACTATGATGCAGATGTTATTCGCCACATACAGACATAATTAAACTGAATTGGGAAGTCAACCCAACTGGGTGATGTAGTGATCCGAACAAGGGGGACGTGGTACAAAATTGGATAAAACATCCAAACCGGGTTGAAGTCATCCAGGACTCGCATCTAAATTGATGTAGTCTCAACTAAGATGTAGTGGTTCCAACTGAGATGTAGTGGTTCCAAATGAGATGTAGTGGTTCCAACTGAGATATAGTGGTTCCAACTGAGATGTAGTGGTTCCAACTGAGATGTAGTGGTTCCAACTGAGATGTAGTGGTTCCAACTGAGATGTAGTGGTTCCAACTGAGATGTAGTGGTTCCAACTGAGATGTAGTGGTTCCAACTGAAATGTAGTGGTTCCAACTGAGATGTAGTGGTTTCAACTGGGATGTAGTGGTTCCAACTGAGATGTAGTGGTTTCAACTGAGATGTAGTGGTTCCAAGTGAGATGTAGTGGTTCCAACTGAGATGTAGTGGTTCCAACTGAGATGTAGTGGTTCCAACTGAGATGTAGTGGTTCCAACTGAAATGTAGTGGTTCCAACTGAGATGTAGTGGTTTCAACTGGGATGTAGTGGTTCCAACTTAGATGTATTGGTTCCAAGTGAGATGTAGTGGTTTCAACTGAGATGTAGTGGTTTTAACTGAGATGTAGTGACTCCAACTGAGATGTAGTGGTTTCAACTGAGATGTAGTGGTTCCAACTGAGATGTAATGGTTCCAACTTGGGTGAAGTGGTTCTCACTCGGATCATGGAGATGCTCGGATTGAGTGTTCCCAGCTGGTATGAAGTGGTCCTAAGCACAGTGAATGGGTCTCAACTGACCCCTTCGTTGTAGGTGGGACCCACCCCAACTACAATGAAGGGGTTCTAACTACAATTAAGGGGTCCCAACTTCAACAGAGGGGTCCCAACTTCAACAGAGGGGTTCCAACAATAATAAAGGGGTCCCAACTACAATGTGTTGGTCGTTTATTGCGTCTTGTGTAAAAGCCCAAAAATGTGACAGCTATAATTCCGGACATATAATTCCGGACATATAATTCCGGACATATAAAATGTGACAGCTATAATATGGGGAAGCCCATAGCTTTTTTTTTCCTCTCAAAATTGTATACGCTGGTCTGAAACTTTTCCAAACTAAGATTTCAAAGACTGTATAAGTTACTTTAACAACAGTTCACCCAAGCTGAGAACAGTTGATTCGAGATTTCAACAGTTGGAAATCTTAAATGGATTTTCTCATGGTACGGCGCTGCTCCGCACTGCTCCCTTACCTTACGATGACGCAAAATATTGTCAATGAGAGTAGATGTACCCCTGTGCCGGGAGCTGTGCAACACTGGAGATGGGAGAGTTTTACCATGTAATTTTTATTATGGGTGGAACACATGCATTCTTTAAGAGTGTACTATAAGTAATGGGTCATTTTGGTACCTGTTTCCTGACTGTCTGAGGTATACATACGCGAGACCTATATTTAGGAGGAAAATATATTAAAAATTCCTCGGGGTATTATAGGATCCCTTTTCCAAACTGTTTGCAAAAACCTTGTAGCACACAATATGCACTGTAAGCCAAATATATCTGCACAATACGACTCTGATACTTGGAATGTAGAGCGTCAAAGAACGAGATCTCCTTTCACCAAGCTGAACGACCCTTCCCAGGCACCTCATTTTGGGGCCTGGATCCGCCCTTTATAGGGCCTCGTCGCCCACTTGTGGAGATAATTGAGGCACACAAACTCTTCATCAGTCTTAAAACCCTGTAATTTGTCAAGTGGTGTCAAAAGTGGTAGGGGACCATGGCAACCACGTTTCTGAAAGTCAAGCTTTGCCCACTACTTTTCCGCGCAAACATTATTTACGTTCAAGCATTCAATAATGGATGAATACGTGAATGCAACATTTCTCGACCACTTCATTGCTCCATGGAAGTAGAAGAGATCGCTCCCAATTCCTGACTCGGCTAACGCTGTTGCTTCAAGTTGTTCAAGACAGTGGCGTAACAATAGACCACTGGGTAAATCCAAGGGCCCCGAACATTAATCAAGGTTTGTGGGCCCGAGCAATAATACTTCGATATGATTGTTGTGGGGCCGAACGTAAAATTCCCAGACTCCCCGCACACGAGATGATCGACGTCAGTACAATGTTTCAAGCAGGAGCGCTTTCGAGAACAGTTATAATTGTGCATAATTTCTGCAGCATCCTCACATTGTCTTCAATAGTGTAACATTCAAATACGAAATGTTCAAGACACCTTCAGAGTCGGAGTATAAGTAACGTTGGTGGACATTTGTCCTTTTACAAAGCTATATGATATGCACTTCCTTTATACCATTGGCAGTAATAACGTAATCAACGGCAGGGCCTTTTTTAGCATATTATCTGGGGTCCCCCCCCCCCCACACACACATTCAGTACAGAGGCCCACAGTTGAACATTTTGGTTTCTTTAATATACAATCAAACCATTTTAACTGCACATTTTTCTTAGTAATTAAAAAGTTGTATGATTTTTAATGCAAGTGATTTGGGGGGAAAAGGCAGGGTAGGGGCAATGAAGAGCAGACTGGATGTAAATAGGGGCAGGTTACAGCACCCTCTTGAAAAGACTGAACTATTTCAACATTGAACAAGCCTCAACACGTCAACAAGACACGTTATGACGTTAGCACTTGTAGATGAACCCAAACCGAACCTGCATGTAATCCTATGGGTGTATGCCATGGTGAGGCTATAGTGGCAAAAGTCCAGATAATGGTTATAATGTCCATAATCGCGTAGGCGGTTTATTTTCGCGAATATTGAGTAAATTTGCTTTATCTTAATTGCCTCTCAAAGAAGCTGACCTTTAGCAAATGACAAGCACAGCCCTTTCATAAGGGCAGGTCGTAGCCGTAGACTTTAGAATAAAGACGTCCTATTAGCATGGACGTGTGTTCGTACGTCCTTGCTATTATCAAGGTCCGAATAAAGACTCAAATAAAGACTGCAAACACGTTTCGCTCAATTCCATTGTCATTTTACAACGATACGATTTTAGTTTGGCCAAATAGATAAAGTGTTTCGGTACTTGAAAAGCGAATACAATTTTAACTCCAGATAGTTTCCACGTTAGTTCAGATTTAATCCAAAGAGAATACAATTGTAACTCCAGATAGTTTCCACGTTAGTTCAGATTTAATCCACTGTCCTTCTCACTCTATTTGCTTTTATCAGGTCTACGCATTGATACGCAATCACAAAGAATATAATTAATATTATTGTTTTGACGCATTCAAGTGTACGTTAATCCAGGAGTTTGATATTCGTCGTATTATATTACAAAGCAAACAACCGAAACCTGACAACATATATTGTTCACCATTTTATATAATGGTAGCGCCCAACACATACTGTAATTAGGGTTTACACCTTTACTCTACCACGCGGCGATATTATCTCCGTTTTGGGTGCCCAGTCTTTGACCCCACCTCCCAAGCGCATTTTCAAAAAAAGTGCTGGTAGAGTAAGGGTTTATCAGCCCGCGACAAGTGTGCCAACTCGAAAATATATGCAGCATGGGCCCGGGGGCGGCCGGATCACTAGCGGAACGAGCCCGACTTTGTTGGTCGGAAGGGTTAGATAGAATCCCATTATGTTTTAAAAGTTTTTACTTCTTTCTGATTCCTACTTTAAAAAAATATTCATGCAGTATTAATTTTCACATTTTTCTAAATATATTAAAATCTTTACTTTGATTTACAAATGTTTATAAATATTCTTAACTTTTCAAATTATATGTATCAAAGATGGCGGATTTTGAGCATGTAGATTACATTACTATTCTTGTCGCGCACCAAGGGCCAAAACAGAAAAGGACCTCTTGTTGAAGGGGGATGAATAGTTAAATTGTATAAATACTAAACGTATACCTTGTTCTGACCAAGTATAATAGCAGGGCAATAATTCGAATTCATGAAGAGGGGGTGTCGAATATGGGAACTCAGATGAATAAAAACTATCATTACAGAATGCGCCTCTTGAACAGTTGAACACAACTCCATCCTGGTTTTATGGGCCTGTTGCAATTTAGTAATCGCATGAACAATAACGTGACATTGATATGTGGTCACTGAAACTTTGTGGTCACTGAAAAGTTTCGAGTTCCCTATTTCATTTCCACGTTACTCCACTTCGTATTATTACAAAATTTGTGATTAAATGATTGCGTTATACATGGTTAACTCGCTGAGAGAATGCAGGCTCTGAAACGGTATGAAAATGACAGTGGCAGTTTCATCCCGTCCGTATTTTCTTCAAATGATTTTTACTCTCACCTGACAGTGGGGACACACCTAAAAGTGTGTGGGGAGGGGAGGGGGAGGGGAGGGGAGGGGAGGGGGAAGGGGGAGGGGGTGACAGATCGTCTGCTACGGATATAGAATTATATTTGATACTGATATCTAGCAGATAGGTCATATACATTTACTTTGATATACTTGGTCTCATAGTATGTGGCATTTTAAAATTAGTTTTCTTCATATGCCGGACCGTAATATTGATAAAAACAATGCGTAAAATATGAAATTTGTTTATAGAATACTTTCAGGTCACAAAACTCTTGTGACAGTCTAGTTCAGACTACGATACTTAATAATAAATGTCTAACAATGAGTCGTTATTGGTGTGTGTGGGTATATCCTGCAGTTAATTGACCAATCAGAAACGTTGAATTGTTTTAAATATTCACTTAACAAACTTAAATCTGATGAAATGCAAAAAAACAAATCACTGAAAAAGCTCGTTCTTTAACCATTCATCATTCACTGCACAATACATTTCTCTTTCTGTCCTTTTGTGTCGATTGATCCATTTTCACTTTTAAAGGAAAGGTATTGTCCCATATATACTTTAAGAAGTGAACACCGCCTTGCTGATAACGTCACTTCCGGCTTTCAATTTTCCCTATTGATCGCGAGAAATTAGCGATGTTATCGATCACACATCCGCCAGACCGAACATAGAGGCCTACATGTGTTATCGGTAACATCACAGATGTCTCACAATCAATAAAGAAATTTAGAAACCGGAAGTGACGTTCAAGCGCGGGCGTTTACTTCTAAATTTCTTTAGGCGACGACACCTTTTCATTAATGTCCACCCTCCAATCCAATATTCTTCTAAATCCCAACAAATGGGATCGGGATAAAGGAATTGATTGTGCTGAGGGGAACTCCACAAGCAGACGGTAGGCCTAAATACTTCTCCCGCTCCACCCTCAAGATGTGCATATAATCTATATGTTAGGCTATTGACGGTTCAACCCTATCCTATCATCATACAGTCGTGCTATGTATAAACAATATTCTGTGTTTATTATAGGTTTGACGTTTCTTGCTTTTTCTTCTGTGCAAGCAGTATATTCAGCACTATAGAAGAAAAAGGGTTATAGCTTGTCCTTTATTTTGAACTTTTTCTGATTCTTTAAGGAATATTTATATGAGTTATACTTAGTAAAAAGGCTTCTTTTTTCCCCCTGCTTTCCTATACTGAACCCAAGAGCAGAAGAGTGTACGACCAGGAAGCTGTCGTCGGTACGACTTACATTTTGACAATGCGAGCCTGACAAATATTATATTGAGCCTCGAGAGGACAAATATGAAGTATGAGTATGATGAAAATGTTGATTATTTGGTCAAATTTGCAGCTCCTTGGTCCTTTCATACGTTTTGGAGGGAGCTAGGGCGTGTGTTCATACTTCCTATTAACGTCGAACCTCGTTGGTATTGTGCGGCGTATAACATTCCAAGGATGTATAAATCAATCGATTAATTTCAATTTTCTACGTCAGTAGAACAGTAGAAATCTCTTCTCTTGTTTCATACGTTAGCATTGAGTGGTACGTGACATCCCTGGCATAATGGATGGTCCAGGGATGGCTCGTTTTCATTGTGGCGGTCGCAGGTCGCCAACGACGACTACCATCGAACCCGTAAAACCACCTCAGCGCCATCAGGAATAAATAAAGGAATAGGCTAGCTGTGTGACGCTCTCATATAAACGCCTGAGTCAGTGCACATGTGAGTTACAGATGTTACTAAATAATCTCTCCATCGTTGAGATTAAGCCTGCTATCGGAGGCAACATTGATTAAGATAAGTTAAGTTATGTACAAATTAATGCCCTTTAAAAAAGTGAATAAACTTCTTCCGGGAAGAATGCAAAGCAGACTCGTGGCGGTCGATCCTACGGAAGAGATAGAATATTTAAGATGATGTAAACCTTTTCGATCGTGTGCATGCAGACCAAACAGCCAAAAGGAATCTGGGGCGGTCTAATTGTTAGCACCAAAGTCACCATCCTCAGCTTTATCTTTCAGCCCTTTCTTCTCTACCTCTGCAGCCTGGGCCTTCATAAACTTCTTTCATGATATCATCCTTCTTTGCCTATGTGCGATATAAACAATGTGTTATTAGCTGATTAGAGCATGATTACCGATCATGATTACCGATCACATCCGCGACGGAGATTCAACAACACAGTCTGTAGGTGGATTAGAACTACATTGAGCGTTACTTCGAAAGTGTTTCCCATTCCTACATCTCCAACAACACGTGTTCCCAATATTTCGGTAAATTCTCTGCGGACACTGCTCGACGTGGTACGCAAGTGACAGCCTCATATGTTCCTTGGGTAGAACTGTTCTTTTGATGATCTGGCAAACGTCGCGCGTACCGTACCGCTTCGTCAGCGCTGGGACGATCTGCGAGCCAATCAGCTCTTTGACGTAATCGAGGCAGTAGCGACGGCTCTCGTCGCGCATGATATTACAACTGAGGTCACGGAAGAGAATTCGCGGAATCTTGTGTTTATGGAGTGTGATCCGAGGACCAAAATCTCCTAATGTTTGGTTATATAGCTCCCCAATGATATTGCAGTTATACCTGGAAAAGAATGACAAGATGTAGAATTAATCGATTAGTTATTTTTGCATTGCAAGAGACAAAAACAACAAGGGTGTTCTTTATTATTACTGGGAGGAATTCAGGACCCCACTGCTTTTTTAGAAATAACGTGATAAAGTTACTTTGGACCGCCCACTTTTAGAGCTTGGCATTAAGACGCTTCCCACCCCACCCTCTTTCCCCCTTTTTTCCCCATACACAAACAAACAAATACACTCAGTTTGGGGGATGTTTGTTGCAGGAGCATGTACACATGCCACTTGGTTTCCCGAATAATGTCCCGGTTGCCGTGGTACGTCCAAACTTGAAGAACATCTGTTTGTGGGCATGCGTGAAAGTATGTTGGTTGACCTAACGGTATTTTTTAATCTCCCTTAATTCTTCGGCCTGTATGCCACTTGATTTCGTTTTTAACAAGGGTCCCCGACCCCTAAAACATCCTTACGACCAGTGCAGCCTATGATACATGTTTTAATAGAACACAATTTCAGGCGCAGCGAGGCTTTTTAAAGGACTTTTTTAAAGGACTTTGGTTTATGACCGTTTATCAACATTTTAGGACTTGATATGATTATTGACAGATTGATACAATTTTGGTCTAACTACGTAAACATTTAAAACTTGTATGTGACCAATTGACTCCTCACAATATTTATATAACCTGGTGGTGAAGGTCGTGACGAGCAGTGGCGCCGTCACGATGGGGGAGGGGGCATGTTCCCCAATAATTGAAATGTCCTAAGAAATATTTTGTCTAAAATGGTTATTTATCATTATTTACTATTATTATTATTTTTATTTTGACCTTCTTTTTTTTTAATGGGGGTGGGGATGGGGTAGTCTATATAATTGCAAACTATATGCTGCTATGCTAGAATGTTCGTAATCATCCTAATTTAGTTCTAAAAGCTGTGTATTGCACATATTCAGAGTCTTTTGGGGATATCTTTACCCCTGGACCCCACAAGCCTTGACCCAATGCCAAAAAGTTTGTTCCCTCAATATCGAAACCTTATTTTGACCTTTTTTATTAAAGGAGGGGGGGGGGGTAGTTTGCAGTGGCGTGGTGGATCATGTTTCACTGGGGACAAGAACATTTTGGCGCCCCCTTGAGAAAAAGCTCATAAGAATAAAACGTTGTGCACGTATTGGCATGAACACTTTAGGAACTTGCTAAAAATCATGAGTGTTTCGATTCTACCGTCAAAGCCCTGGAAGGGGTCCAGGGAGGCGAAGCCGCCGGAAGCGCTGCTTTGGTAAAATTTCCTAAAAATTGAAGAAAACTGCCCAAAAGTTTAAGAAAATATCCAAAATTTCAACAAAATTGAAGAAAACCTCCCAAATATTGAAGAAAATATCCAGAAAATGAAAGAAAATTTACGAAAATGGAAGCAATTTACACGAAAATATAGGAATTTTCCCGAAAACGAAGAAAATTTCCTGAAAAATGAAAAAGGAAACTATAAAGAAAATTTCCGCCAAATGTATGAAATTTCCTGAAAATTGAAGAAAACTTGCCAAATTAAAAAAAAAATATCACTAAATTTTCCGCAAAATGAAGAAAATTTCCCGAAAATTGAAGAAACTTTTTTAAATATTTAAGAAAATTTCCCGATAAGAAGGAATCTTCCCAACAATTTAAGAACTTTTTCGCTAAATGAAGGAAATTTCCCAAAGTATGAAGTATGAAGAAAACTTCCCAAATTAAAAAAAAGATATCCTGAAAATGAAGGAGACTTCATGAAAATGGAAGCAAATTTCACGAAAACGATGGAAACTTTTCAAAAATTGGAGATTTCCATGAAATTGAAGGAGATTTCCATGAAATTGCAGAAGGTTTCCCGAAATAAATAAATTTGTAATATCACTTTCATTATTGGGGGGCTTAAAATTGTGTCAACTCTAGGCATGCTATAGAGGCAAAGGTTACGAAGACCTGGTGGGGACCCAGGGTTTCGCAGGAATCCCACATTTGTCATTGTTTTAATAGCAGAAAAGGGATTTAAAATGTGTCACATTTATTGGGCGAGGCCACACGAAACCCTAAGAATCCCTATAATTCTCGCTTTTTTCCAGAGCTCAAAATTGCGCAATATTGTGTCAAATCCAGGATCGACGTCTTAATCGCCGAGGGGGCAAAGCCCCAGGAGGGCAGTAGCGTTTTTTGGCGTGATTTTGGTAGCAAAAAATTGCTCAAAATTATGTTAATTCCGAACTAACTGACCAAAAAAATCAGTCAGTGTGGTAAATTAACATGGTTAAACAGTTAAAAGGAATATTATTTTGGAACGAATGTTCAAAATACAGGATCCCATTGACTTCAATATTTGTCTTTATTCCGGGACTAGGAATGGTTTCCATGTTTCTGATGTAAGAATAAAGCTTTGAGAAAAAACTTTTACAACGTTGAGAATACAAAGTATATAAGAGTATATATTCATAACAATTTTTGCGCCCATGTGAGCATTCGGCGCCCTTTTGAAAAGCTTTTACCATCTGTGTTCAATAAAATTGTTTGCCCTTCATGGCAGGAGCAGATATTAAATGTTGCCGACAAGCAATCGCCGTGCATTGGTTTCTGTCCGAGTGCGAAATTCGCCCGAGTGCCAGTGGTAGGAAAATGGCGAAAAATTTGGTCTTTTCTGTTGAAAATTCATGCGCTTTTGGACTACACAAATGGAATATTACTTGCTTAATAGTATAGGAAGAAGTTAAAAATCAATACGTAAATTTTCCCATGGCCTAATTTTTATTATCAGTACGATTTTGGCGCCCCCCGAAAATATTGTACCCCCAATATCAAACTCCTGGCGGCGCCATTGGTGACAAGGTACTCTTAATCGTCAGAGGGCATATATCATTTGCAGAAAATGTGACTGTCATACAAACATGACCAGATCCTGACTGTCTGATGAAGTATTTTAATAAGAAAGGCTAAGAACAAGAAGCAACAAACTGGATGCCAAAAAGAAAATCTTTCACGATAGTGCAGGACATATTAGCGCTTTTCAAGGTCATTGTCACAAACTGGGAGAGACTTAGGTAGGGAAATTTTTAGGGCTGATGGATTAATTCTCCATCGGTTGAGAATACCATGACCATGCACGGAGTAGCAGGGAGGCAACAAGAAGGAGGGTATGATGCACCGGGGAGGGGTATCGAGCAAAATTTATATTTAGAAGGGCCTCGAGTAATACAGGTGAGATATGATTTTTTTATTCCAAACGCCAAATTAACCAAAGTACGGAAATAGGCCACGCCCACCATAGCAACGCGGTGACTAGGTGGGGCAAATTCTCAAATCCTATCCGCAATCATGCATTGACATTTAGATGTTCATGAGGCCTGCCGCAAGTTTTGATCCATTTATGCCACTTTTCCAAAAGGAATAAACAAATTCTGTTTGCTAATCATTCTGGGTAACACGAATCTGATTTACAAAGCCCGCAGTTCACCATTTTGTCCGCTGTGTATTGCAAAAATTTCTTTAGTGCAGTTTTGACTGCATGAGAGCGCGCCGCTAGTTAGCTGTACTGTACCAGTATCGCGTCGGATGTTTGCCTCACTTAGTTACGCAGATTTTGGGGCGAAGCCCCCGGGAAACCTCGATGCATTTTCCAAGTTTTAGAAGCCCCAAGAAGACTGAATGTGTGCAATTAACGGCTCTTTGAACTAAATTAGGATGATTACAAATTCATGCGGTTATTGGTTGAAAAAGCTGTCAATCATTTGATTTAGAAAGGTTGATTTCCTGCCGGCAACCCAGACCTATTTTACATGACCAGGGCCGCGCCCGCACGTGCAAATGGCAGGGCGAAGGTCAAGACGGAGACCCTTGATTGCAATCTGTGACGACAACAGCTCCCCAACAGCTATTATGCAGCAGTATCATCAGTTTGATCAGGGATACTGTTATAGAACAGTATCCCTGGTTTGATCAATCTAAAATTGGTAAGGGTATATGTATCAGTATGACACTATGATGGACACTCATTGGGCCCACTTTTCCCATTGGTTAAAGAGTGGGGGTGGGAGATGTTAGGAAGGCAATGATGATTGAACTAATCAGTAACAAAATCGATAGTCAACTTTTTTCACTGATATATGGAAACTGTTCGTGCAAGTTTTGATTGAACAACATAATTACACCAGTACACGTGTGATTGGATGAAACAAGTTTATATCTCCTAGAATCATATACTCCTTTTCTTAACCTGTTCGGGAATGTATGAAGGGTCACACCTGAAGGAAATAATCTCAGTCAAACTCCTGAACTCAAAATCATTTCATTGGTGAATCATGTTGCAAATGTCTGAGAAAATGTCTGGGAGAATCCTGCACTTTTGGTGTAATAATAAATACACCAAAACTTGGAGCTTGTTTTCATTACAGGATCCATGGAGGCCGCCATTTTAACTAATGATAGCGTTTAGTCAATGGGATTTTTAATGAGAACGCGGGAGTATTTTTGAAGAAAAAACCGATAACAAATGAATATTTATTAGAATTGACCACGGGCTTTTAAATTTCACCGTGAAGTTTGCAATGAAATAACAAATGACTTCCGTTGACGGGTCGTTGACCTTTTGAACAGCCCTCTCGACACATGATTCACTGTTGGTTTATTCATCGCTGATACTGTGTACATGCATCATACATTACATTACACAAATACTACCGTGCTCTTAGTAAAAATCTCATTGATATAACGTTATCACAAGTTAAAATGACGGCCTCCATGGATCTTAAGGAATACGAAACTTCAAGTTTTGTATTTTCTTATTACACCAAAAGTCCAGGATTCTCCCGGACTGCTTAATGGGATTCAAGGGTTACACCTGAAGAAAATAATCTCGGTCAAATTACTGAACTCAAAATCATTTCATTGGTGAATTATGTTGCAAATGGCTGAATGGAGTACCGTATCTTCTGGTAAAATGATAATAGATTGTAAATTTTAATTAGTTAAACTACACTGACGTAAAGATTAGCTCAGGGTCAAGCAAGTCTATCTTAGTTAAAAGCCAAGGACGCCAAAACAAAATGGTGGAGAAATCCTTTAAAATCTTATTCCGTTAAGAGTATATTTAAGTTTAAAGTTTGGTATCATTTGCGTAGAAACGACTAAAATTAGATTAGTTGTGAAGTCATAGCTACAGATTCCTCAAAGTCTTTATGTATTTTCTATCATATTTTGTCCTGCGATTCTGTGGCTTTAAAACCATGGGATATGTTAAAAAGTAGTAAAACTGAATCTAGGTAGGGTATTTATAATATACCACCTAAAGAAAGTTTGAGGATAAATAATTTAAATAGTGACAAAATTAAATAAACTTTTTTTAGATACACAAAAACTTTAAGGAATCTAAGGCTGTGACGTCACATCTAGTCTGATTTCAGTCGTTTCTATAGAAATGATACCAAACTTTAAACTTGAATATCTCCTTAACAGAAAAAGATTTTTAAATACTTTCTTCCCATTTTGTTTCTTTTAAAGTCCTCTTTCATTTGAGATGGACATGCTTGACCATTAAACTAATCCTTTATTCAGGCATATACGAGACGATATATAGGCCTAAATAGTCAAAATATTGTCCCGTATACCTAATTGTATTTTGACTAATTAAAATTTACCGTTTGCTGTTAGAAGTACTTTGCTTATTTTCCTCTTTTAGTTTAAAATGTGTTGTCTACCTCGAGTTCCCAACGAGGAAGAAGGTATGCAACTAAAAAGATCAAAACAGCCTCATCCCTCCACCCCACCGCTTATATTTACACCTCTGAACCTTTATGTCTGATTGTCCCGATGATTATGAAGAAAATGAAAATTTAAATTAATTCATTCTTTATAAATTCGTTGATAGAATGACATCATATTTTCAACACATTTCAATTCTTTAATATTTTATCATTATGAAAAGATGATTTAATGATACCAACTTTCTTCTGAAGACGCCGCGTTCCTCTCCATGCGCTCCAGCGACCACCCATCGGGGTCCAGATTAAACCGTCTTTTGAGTGGATCTCCTTTTACATAATCAGTTACTTGGAATTTTTTCCAGTCGCTTTTTTCGATGTAAGGATGAAAATTCACTTGTTTTGTATTCTGAGTTATCTTTTGCTGAGAAATTATTTGTACATTTTTCATTTTCACGCCAATATCCACAGAAAATACCGGCAAAAATTCAATTAGAAGTAGAAATACTATCCTAAAACTTAAAGCCATAGTGCAACAATCATGAATATGCGACTTCAACTGAAGAATAGTTTGTTATATAGTAATTTATACTATACACGTTTATCTGGTGATAGCAGTCACATTTTGCGTATACACACAGACACAGGAGAAATTATGATAATAACCACAGGTATATTTGTGACTTGCATTTTGGACCCAAACGATCAACCACTGTTTATTTAAGTTTCTAGTCAACTAGTACACGTTATTTGATGTATACATGGTACATACTGACCAATCAAAATAATGCCACTCTGCCACTCCCAAAAGGAGGAATTTTTCATTTACATTACCAGTTCTAGTTACAATCGTAATATATTTCGGTTGAAATAACTGGTTGTAATTGTTATAAACGGGTTATATAATTCTTATATACAACCTGAAAATTGGCGGCGGAGCGTTCAAAATATCAGGGAGCTAATGAGGTCAGGGACATGTGATAACAATATTCGAGGCTAATTGGGTTGGGTTACGTGTTAACATATGTTCACCTAAAATTATTGAGGGCTGAAGCCCCCAGTCGCCGGCTCCACCGCCCCTGCCTGATATTCGATCTGTGGGCTTCTAATTGACTGAAGATTGATGCAAACACGCAGATCCAATATAATGGAGGTCATCCGGAACATTGTAAACCCGTTTTGAATATCTATGAACAGGTAGCAACAACTTGAAGTAAATCTGAAGCTAAAAAAAACAATAAAAAAACAAAACTAAATCCATTCGAGCCATTAGGCCGGTGCTTATCCCCGGTTGCCATGGCGCCAACAGACTAGAGTACATGACTAACCTGGACGGGACGCCAGTCCATCGCAGATTAACTCCCCATCCATGCTGGTACTCATTTTACAGCTGAGTGAACTGGAACAAGTAAAGTGTCTTGCTCGAGGACACAATGCAACGCTCGCGGCGGGAATCGAACACTGTACCTTCCTCCTCCTCCTCCTCCTCCTCCTCCTCCTCCTCCTCATCATCATCGTCGTCGTCATCGTCATCATCATCGTCATCATCATCATCATCATCATCATCATCATCGTCATCGTCATCATCATCATCATCATCGTCGTCATCATCATCATCATCATCATCATCATCATCATCATCATCATCATCATCATCATCATCATCATCATCATCATCATCATCATCATCATCACAATCATCATCATCATTATCATCATCATCATCACCATCATCACAATCATCACCATCATCGTCATCATCCTCCTCCTCCTCCTCCTCCCCTCCTCCATCCTCCTCCTTTTCCTCCTCCTCCTCCTTCGGCTGCTGAGCAGGCGACCATAATATTTTGCCATGCACAGCGATCTTTGGCAAGTGTGGCTATCTGTTCTGTTTGGATGTCTTCATCATGTAGAGAGCATATCTTCTAGCAGGCTCCTCCCTGGGAGACCAAGTATTATGTATCCCAACAATCTACACTGAGCCACTACACCTAAAAACTCTGAAGAAAATATGCTATAAATAATGAAAATGGCAAAAAGTTTCATCAAAATCAGTTTACCATTGATCATTTTACAGCATTTTGAATTTTCAGGCCTCATTATAATAAATCATGCAAATTTTATTTAAATTTTGTGAAATGCATCACAACAAGAAAACATGAATTTCCTGATGTTATCTTGTTTTCAATCCTTCACCTAGGTTAGTTGTATATGGTAGCAATTGAATATGGACAGGAGGTTCTGAATCTCCATCATACCCTTCGCAGAAGAAAACAGTCTGATAATTTTCAGTGACTGAAATTTAGGACAGAAATTGAAAGAATTACACTACATGTTTGGTTTTTTATACATCATAGATTGTCCATACATTAAAAGTTCTTTAATCTATGATCAGTCATAACTCAGAAACTACAAGTGTGTTTCATATAATTTAAAGACTAATCTGTTCCCACGGGAGAAAGGGGAGGGGCGAGAGGGGGAGGGGGCACTTCCATATGTGGGGTATATGTATATTTTCCGCCGGAGAAGGTGCCTCCTTTCACCTTTTCAACCTTTTCGTAGTGGCAGGTGACTATAAAAAAAAATGTACTTAATTTTTTCTAGTAAAAACAATTGTCTTTTTTTTTTTTTTATCATTTTTATAGTGCAGGTCCCACGAAATGAGGTTTTACTGTATTAATTTTGTACTGTTGGTCCATTATTACAACACTTTTGTTGAATACTCATACTGCAGTTATCAAAATTGACTTCTTCCATACTGCGGGTATCAAAATTATTTAATATCATACTGCAGTTACCAAAACATATGTCATACTGCGGGTATGTTTTACGGTTGGTGGGATACACACTTTTAGTGTGAAGTTTCCCCCCTTCCCCCACCCCTTTGGGATCTGTTCATATTTTAAAGCTCTTTCTGGTTAATGTAAAATATCTACCTGTGCATATTCATTTAAAGGTCTATAACATATTTATGTATTGCTTGGAAGAGTCTCAAAAATCTAGGAAGAATTGTATTTGAATTTTGGAAATAGCACTTTTAGTTTTTTTTATGATTGATTAAAGTTAGATCAGTTTTTAGTTCGTGTGAAATTTGCAATGTATGACTACGCGGACAGCTCAAAATGTTTATGTAATTATTTTAATTTCCTTCCTACATCTTAATCGCTAAAATAATGGAAAAGTCTAACCCTTCTAGAATTTGATTGGGGCATGGAAAAGACTTAAACATATTTGGTCAGAATTTGCTGTATTATTTAACCATTTAGAAAATTATGACAGAAATATATATATATATATATATATATATATATATATATATATATATATATATATATATATATATATATATATATATATATATATATATATATATATATATATATATATATATATATATATATATATATATATATATATATATATATATATATATATATATATATATATATATATATATATATATATATATATATATATATATATATATATATATATATATATATATATATATATATATATATATATATATATATATATATATATATATATATATATATATATATATATATATATATATACAAAAGACAATATATATATATTATATATATATATATACATTACAATATATTATACAGAATATATATATATGATATATATATACAGATTTAAACATGCTGTAAAATTGTCAACATTTAACAAAAGACAATACCAAGTTTTTCACAACATTTGCACAGAATATGCACATTGATGCTTGACAGATTTAAACATGCTGTAAAATTGTCAACATTTAACCGATTTTGATGAGTTTTTTTTGCTACTATATGGTGGTTTTTCAAAGATTTTACATCAATTTAGCTAATGGTGTCTTTACACATCCAAAATCTTTAAGCATGTCAACCAACCAAGTTTAAAGCTCGTGAGAATTGTGAATATGCGATTGGGATCAGGCCAAGTATGTGGCGGTATATCCAGTTTATTCAGTGCGCGGGTGGCAGAAGATAATCTCAAAAATTGTATCCTAATCAATAGGAAATCTTGACTCCCGGACAGACTTTCTTTCGAAATTTTGTCTTCCCCCTAGGACTGTATGAAACTCGCTTCCCCATTACATGAAATACTGTCCTGTGCCTCGTAAATTCTGTACACTGGTAAAGATTTGTCCATATGCCTTTAACAACGTCGAAGATCGGAGCTCGGTGCGTAGACTGGCTAAACAAATCTAGAATTTACAATGACATGATAAATACTGTTATAGTTTTCCATGGAATGATGAATTGCACAATAGAATCTTTGGGCATCAACTTGAATCTATAACGTGCATTTTCAACAAGTGGAGTGCTGTATTGCAAAAAAGATAAATACGGGGGATTTTTGTTTGATTAAATGTCAATGTCTCTCGAGTGAAAGTTTAGTACTACAGTGGGCAGGAGGGATAAGGGGACCTTGACCGGAGAATCATATAAGGATATAGAAGATATATTATAAAATGCATCAAACTCAGAAAGTTTTGTTACTTTCCTCTCCTTCCAGCCTTTCCAAAGATGTTTTAAAAACCGCTCTGACGTTTGGCCACATTCCCCACCCCTTCCCCAGATATTTGTACGTGATAAACAAAATTAGTAGTATACATTTGAGACCCCGGCAATATTCTTTAAAATGTCACAGTGAACTTTGTGTTCCTGAATATTGACAAAGAAAAGAAGAACAAATTATATGTAAATATCACCTCCCACAAAATAAACACAACTTTTAGACTGTTTAAAAGATAAAAAGTATGCAAACTTGCGAAGTATGAATACTTGTTCGGTGGTGTTTCTTCCTCTATAGCTCTTCTGAACCCTGTTTGTTCATTTCTCAGCTTGCTGTCAACTCCGTTTCTGATTCTATTGATCAAAACTCTCCCAACACTTTGCTAGGCACTGATGTTCAGGTAATACCTCTCCAATTGTCACAGTTTGTGATATCACCCTTCTTTGGGACTTTCACAATCAGCCTGTTTTCAAGATTTTGGTATTATTTTTGTGTCCCATATTGCCCTGCATAAATCCTCTAGCCATTCGTACGTATTATGGGTATCCGCTTTCAGCAGTTCTGTTGTAACATTATCCTTACCGGCAGCCTTGCTATTCTTTAACTTCTTCATTGCATCCTTTATTTCGAATCTAGTAATATGACTAGTGTTGATTTCTTCTCATCTGTTACCGGACTAATAGGTATCGGTCTGTTTAAAACACCTTCAAAATGCTCTCTCCATCTTGGCCGTCTAATCAGTCAATAGTTCTGTAGATTTGTCTCTTACTGCATTTCCTGTTCTGCCTCTTTCGTTGCATAAGGTCGTCTTGGTAATGTCATACAAGTTATTTTATTCTACCACTATGCGCTGCCTTTTCAGCAAAAGTAACCATGTCATCTACCCACTTTCTTTTGTTCTTCCTTATGTTTCTCTTGACTTCTTTATCTTTTTCGCAGTAGTTAGCTCTAAAGTTGCCTTTAATTCTATCTGACTTGGCCTGTTCAATATTACTCTGCAGTCTTTTTCTCTTTTCAACTAACTTCCAGGATTCTTTACTGATCCATGGTTTTTGGCCCCGCTTCTTGTATCCTAAAACCTCTTTCGCTGCCTCATTGTATGCTTTCTCGATATTTTGCCACTTACTCTCAACTACATTATCACCTGTCTCATCATTATAATCTTGTAGGATATCATATCTATATCTTAGCTTGACAGAAAACTGGACTCTAATTGCTGGCTGTTGTAGCTTGATAGTATCATACTTCATCCTATTTACCTGTTTACTTTTGCCTTCTGTTATCTCTGTAGCTTCAGTCTAAACTTTGTGCGCACCACATGATGGTCACTAGCGATGTCAGCACCTCTCATGGCTCGGGTATCCAGTACAGATGTCCTGCGCTGTTTTGTTACGATCACAAGGTCAATTTGATTTTGTGCTCTTCTTCCAGGGGAAGTCCAGGATTGCTTGTGTATTTACAAATGTGGACAAATTGTACCGATTATTACCATATTATTGTTACCGCAGAAGCCCAGAAGCTTCTCACCATTAGCATTCCTCTCACCGGTTCCATGCCCAACAACAACATTCTCATGATCTTCATTGTTATGACCTACTTTGGTGTTGAGGTCCCCCATCAATATCAGTACATCATGTTTCGGTATAACTCCATCGATTAAAGCTAACAATTGGTCGTAGAATTTGTCTTTATCCTCACCATTAGCATCATTGGTTGGTGCATAAGCCTGTAATGACAAAACGTTTGATGTATTTGGTATATAAAAAAAAAAAGACCTGACATAGATCAGCCTCTCATTGATAGGTTTCCACTCAAGCAGTGACTGTTCTACTTTCTTGGACATCATCACTGCTACTCCTTGGTGATGCATATTATCCTCTCTCCCTGAAACTAAGATAGTTTTACTGGTATTCAGTCTGACTTTACCAGAACCTGTCCTTCTACACTCTTTCACTCCCAAGTAGGCTGTATCGTTTTCACAAATTATAAATTAAAAACAAATCTATTTGTTACAATCAATGATGCTAATATTGAAAAGGTCCATGTCACAAAAGTTTTAGGTGTGTTAATTGATGATAAGCTTAATTGGAAGGACCACATTCCTCATGTATCAAGTAAACTATCTAAGAGTATAGCAGTAGTTTATCGTGCCAGCCATTCATTAAACAGGGATGCTCTTCGTACTTTATACTGCACTTTTAGTAGTAAGGGGACACTATACAGACCCGGACAGTCCTGGTCTGTATAGCAGCCCCTGAGATTTTCCCTCTTGGTCATCGGATTGGTCGGGGTCTGTATAGTGACCTCTGAGATTTTCCAGACAATCACTACCTGTATAGCGGCCACTGAGATTTTCCTTCTTGGTCATCAGATTGCGTCACAAGATATTCTCGACGACGGAGCTTCTGATTGGCCACTACCTGTATAGCGGCCACTGAGATTTTCCTTCTTGGTCATCGGTTTGCGTCACAAGATATTCTTGATTGATCCGCAAAGTCCTTTTAACGAGGTGTATAGTTCATTTGCAATGCTAACTTCTGATTGGTAAAAAAACCGACATAATTCTATTACGCATGTAATGGGTCAATACCTTGTTCCGCAGAGTCCTTTTAACAAAGTGTATAGGTTTTCCTGACTGGGTGTGTCAGGTGGGGGTATCATGGTACTCATTGTCGACCATTTCAAAACAATACACCCTGATAGTCTGTTGATTAGAAGTTTAGATTTGTCAAAGAGTTTAAACTGTAAAAATAATATAGATAAATCGCCATGTCACGATTATCAATAATATCGAGATAATATCGTCACAATTTACCGAGTCACGTCATTCGAGAAAATATTGTACTTGACAATCGAGAAACAGGAAACTTGTCATGTTTGAGACCATGGAGTCTATTTTTTGGAAATAGTATCTCCATGTTGGAGATACAGTTTAATGACAGTGTTTCAGAAAAATTGTTTCTCAAATAAGTGTACAGAAAAATTGTTTCTCAAATGAGGAGTTTCAGAAAAAAAACGTCTTCTTCACCGAAATTTTAAAAAGTGCATGCTCAAATGTAATGTTTGAGGAAAAACGTTCAGGGGGCGTGGTTTGGAATCAAGTCCTATTCCATTTTAAAGCGCAGTTCTGTCCTGTCATTCTCCTGTTGTTGTTTTTTTTCGTTAAAAACGTAGTTTTGTCCGATTATTCCCACAATTTAGCCCCTGTGGACCCCCTTTTTTCGCATTAAAGTGCAGTTCTGTCCTGTCATTCCCAGTTAGACGCCAGTTTTGTCCTCTCAAATGAAAAACAGTTGAGCAAAAAGCTGCCTTAAATGACAGTGTTTCAGAAAAATTGTTTCTCAAATAAGTGTTCAGAAAAATTGTTTCTCAACTTAAAGGAGTTTCAGAAAAAAAATGTCTTCTCAAATCATTTACTTTTTCAAAAAATCGTTGCTCAACTTTTGTTCCCTGTGCAAAGTCAATGAGATTTAAAAATAAAGATTTCGTTCTTAAATCGTACACGTTTTCAAAAAACGTCTTCTCAAATCACAACGATAAAAAAAATATCGTCGTTCAATTCTTACCTAATTTCAAAACGTTGGTCTCAACATGGAGATACTATTTCAAATAGTAAGCTCCATGGTCTCAAACATGACAAGTTTCCTGTTTCTCGATTGTCAAGTACAATATCTTCTCGAATGACGTGACTCGGTAAATTGTAACGATATTATCTCGATATTATCGATAATCGTGACATAGCGATTTATTTATATTATTTTTACAGTTTAAACTCTTTGACAAATCCAAAATTCTAATCAACAGATTATCAGGGTGTATTGTTTTGAAATGGTCGACAATGAGTACCATGATACCCCCACCTGACACACCCAGTCAGGAAAACCTATACACTTCGTTAAAAGGACTCTGCGGAACAAGGTATTGGCTTATTACATGCGTAGTAGAATTATGTCATTTTTTGACCAATCAGAAGTAAACATTGCAAATGAACTATACACCTTGTTAAAAGACTCTGTGGAACAATCGAGAATATCTTGTGACGCAATCCGATAACCAAGAGGGAAAATCTCAGTAGCCGCTATACAGGTGGTGGCCAATCAGAAACTCCGTCGTCAAGAATATCTTCTGACAAAATCCGATGACCGAGAGGGAAAATCTCAGGAGCCACTATACAGGTAGTGATTGGCTGGAAAATCTCAGGGGCCGCTATACAGGTAGTGATTGGCTGGAAAATTTCAGGGGCCACTATACAGGTAGTGATTGGCTGGAAAATCTCAGGGGCCGCTATACAGGTAGTGATTGGCTAGAAAATTCAGAGGCCGCTATACAGACCCCGACCAATCCGAAGTTAGCATTAAGTATATGCAAATGATTAAAAACCTTAGAGGTCACTATACAGATCCCGACTAATCTGATGACCAAGAGGGAAAATCTCAGGGGCCGCTATACAGACCCGGACTGTGGGTCTGTATAGTGTCCTTACTACTACTCTTTTCCTACCATATATTTGATATTATGCTGAGGTTAAATACATTACCCTTATTTCTAAAACAAAAAGAGCTATTAGATGATTGTTTTTAAGGCAAATTATCTTGATAACACTTCTGAATTATTCTATAGTATGAGATTATTGATTTTGTTCCAGATTATTGAACTTAAAACTACCATTTTTATGTATAAGGCTTTTTATATGTCATTGCCATGTAATCTTCAATCGTATTTTTTTAAACTCTACAAATTACAATTATACAAAATATAAGAATACATTTAAACAGAAATATGACCGTACAACATAAAAGCAGCACTGCATTTCTATCACTGGGGTTAAATTTGGAATACATGTGATGAAAACATTACCAACTGTAATAATATTAATATTTTTAGAAAAAGTATAAGAAAAATTAATTAAATCTGTAAAATGATAATGTTAAAGTTGATTTTTGCTTAATTGTATTTTTATCTTCTCTCTTTTCTTTACTTTTCTTTCCAGCCATTCTATTATTGATTTGAGTTTTTGTAAGTGAATTGATTTGGAGGAGTTGATTATTAAGTTTTAAACTTCTTTTTCCCTCCTTTTCCAGTTATGTTTATTTATTTTGTTATGTATGCATACATTATTTTGTTAATGTTTTTGATGTTGATGCACAAAGCTGAAAATAATCTGTTGTCATTTTTATCTCAATTGGTGTTTGGTTTTTATTTTCTGCAATAACGCCCTCACATTTATTCAAGATGGCACTTGCACGGAGTATCACCAGAGTTTCAGGAATTTTAAGAAGTTCCAGAGGTCTTGTTGGAAGTACCCAACATGTACGAAGCTATGCTGATGAGGCGCCAAAATCAGTTTCATCTCTAGAGATGAATTTTTCATTTGGGATGCCAGGAGCAGTAAGTTTCATGCGGTGACTTCGCCAGTCAATACCATTTCTAGAATAGCCTAACACATTGAATGTATGAAGTACAATGTAACATTAGGCCTGTTAAGACGAGTGAGGGCCTAACAACGTTAGGCTACTCCGTTCCAGGTCTTACTCCCCACTTGATCTGTTTTCTTTCTTGTTGGCTGACGTTCAAGCTAAGTTTCACTAATACAATTAAGGCCAACTGCCACTTGTATTTCACTATAAGGCCAAATGTCACTTATATTTCACTAGTATTAGGCCAAATGCCAAGTACATGTAGGGCTCACTGAGGTTCTAATCTTAAATTCCAATATAGGCCTATAAGTTATATATGTATAGGCCAAATGCCAAAACATTGAAAAATTAAGGCCAAATTCCAACTAGTTTAAGAAGAATATAATATAAATAATGATTCCAAATGTCAAAAACAATTTAACTTTCAAGTTAAGTCTCGGTCCGTAGAAGAAGCTATCCCATGAAGTACTGATTTTAACTAAAATATGAAGTAGCTCACTTGAAATCCTCAGCACTCCCAAAGCTAGTACGCTATCCTACATTCCAGGGCTTTTGGGGAGAATCAAGAACATTTTAATATTTTTGTTTTTGTTACGCAACCATAACACTAACAAGTATAACAATCTCTACTGAAGCAGCTGGACGACTATTACGCATACACAATGCGTAGGTACCTCACTAATGATGCAATGAACTTTGTTGATGTCCAGCAAAACAAGAGAGAGACGTCAAATACGTCTGCTCTGATTGACGATCAGAAACGAACTGAAGCAGATCAGCAAATGAACGTCTCATGTAAACTAGTGCAGTGTGTTGTGGAAGTAGAATTGCCAGTTAAATAGTAAGACAAGTATTGTCAGTATGAAAGATTTGAATATTATTTTCTTTGAAAAAGTGTTGCGAGGGGGATGAAGTGTGCTTCCTGCAAATCCAGGGGGACAATCCCCCAATTCTACAGGTTTCTCCTTTTCTGGAGGGAATTTATTATTTTTAGCTAACACACGTGTAGACAGTCAATTGAATCTCCAAACAGCTTTGGTTTTGACATCGGCTGCCTCTAGCTGAATTTACACATTTTACTGGAAAATAACTGAGTCTTTTGGATTGGGGGCATGACCTCATAAAACGGACATGTATGAAAACCTTGCTTATTGTTTAGTTTCACCATGGATGTGTTCGTACATCCTTGGTTTCACATCATATGATTGGCGCATTTTCAGACAAACTAATTGAAAGAAATGATGTACAATGTTAGAGTATAATCAGTGGGAATATTGCACAGAATAAATTGCTTTAATAAAATACTATTACAGTAAATGACAGTGGGAGACCATAAATATATTTTTTTATGCAAAACCTGACTTGAAAATGGCAACTCCCCATTTCATCTTCCTTTGATATTATCTTTACTGCACTTTTGAACATTTTTGTGATAAATAACTTCAACATCATTGATGTTCTGGTTGTTTTCTTGGTAGAGAGGTTGTTCTTAATTTGTATAAGCAGTTAGTCAGGCCTAACCTAGAGTATGCTATTCAGGCTTGGAGTCCCTTTTATGAGAAGGATAAGTTCAATTTGGAGCAGGTTCAGAGTAGAACCACTAGATTTATTCCTGAAGTAAGGAATCTCTCTTATGAATCTAGGTTGCGAATTCATGGTTTGACCACACTTGAGTTGAGAAGAGTACGTGGCGATATGATTAAGGTTTTTAAATTCCTATCTGTTAGTAATGTTTTGACTTCCTGTTAATTCTTGCATGTTTCAGCTAATCTTAATGTGACACATGGTAACGGTTTTAAGTTGACCAAATACTTTACACAGATAGATATTCAGCGTTTTAGCTTTTTGCAAAGTGTTGTTAATGATTGGAATTATTTGACTGATTGGGTAGTTAGCTTCAATTCTGTTCACAATTTCAAGGTCAACATTGATAAGTTCTTTACTAATTCTGGGTGTCTGGTGGTGGTGTTAGTTTGGGCTTTATATGGGGCAACTAATCCGTCTTAGCCTGTCATCTTGTTATGTTATGTTAATTATAGACCTGTGAGTTTCACTTGTATAGTTTGCAAGATTTTTGAATCTATCCTCCGTGAGCATATAATGGATTCTCTTTTACATAATAACCTGATCTGCGATGAACAAGTTGGTTTTTATGAAAGGCTGTTCAACCACTCTCCAACTTCTGAATGCTTTGGATTCTTGGTCAGCAGCTGCCGACAGCAAAATACCAGTTGATATCGTTTAAGTGGATTTTAAGAAAGCTTTTGACACAGTCCCTCATAAGCGACTACTGAATAAACTCTGTGGATATGGTTTTCGTGACCCCTTATTTGGCTGGTTGAAGTCATTTATCTCCAACCATTTACAATGAGTGAGTGTCAACGGGTGCTTCTCTTCTTGGAATGACATAACTAGTGGCATCCACCAGGGTAGCGTTTTAGGACCAGTACTCTTTGTCATATGTATAAACGACCTGCCGCTCAACATGGGATCCAATGCTCTCCTACATGTATTTGCAGATGACACAAAACTATTCAGACCTATTTATACTAATATGGACTATCAATTACTACAGGATGATCTCTCTCTACTCACTTCAAAATTGGTCTGATCTTTGGCTGTTGAGATTCCACCCTAAGAAGTACCAGGTTCTCTCTATCAACTCAAGTTACCAGTTTCCCTACCACGTGGTGGATGATAGTAGCTCTTAATGTCTCTGAGTTACTAAATAAGCCACACCCACCATAGCAACACGGTAACTAGGTGGGGCAAAGAAACCTCAAATCCGCAATCGTGTATGACCAATGCTTTGACATTTAGATGTTCAGTGTGGCCTGCTGCAAGTTTTGATCCATTTATGGCACTTCTCCTGATCTTCAAAGATTTTTTAGCAAAAGGGATAAACAAAATTCAGTTTGCTAACTGTTCTGGGTAACAGCAATCAGATTTACAAAGCCCGCAGCGCCATTTTGTTCGCCATTTTGCCGTCACTCTTATCTGTGTGCACAAAAACTTGTTTTGTGCAGTAAATTGCATTGACTATACGAGTGCGCGCCGCTAGCTAGCTGTACTGTACCAGCACCGCATAGGATGTTTGCCCCACTTAGCTACGCAGATTTTGTTGCTGGGCAAATTCATGCGGTGATTGGTTGAAGAAGCTGTCAATCATCTAACTCAAGACAGGTTAATTCAATTCAGTTCTTGTCTCATGTTTACAATGATCTATGTCTATTGGTTGACTCACCTTTCCTTTGATGGTCACATTAATTCCAAAGTCAAGAAAGCCAACAGCATTCTTAGCCTAATCCGATGCACATTCGCTTATGATGAAGATAATCTGATCATCCTTTTCAAATCACTTGTGAGACCACACCTTGAGTTTGCTAATAGTAGCTGGCATCCTTTCAAAAAGAAGCACTTAGTTGCAATAGAGAATGCTCAGCGACGTGCAACTATGTTAGTTCCTATATTAAAGAGTCTCACCCACCAAGATCGTTTGCAGAGACTCAAGCTACCTATTCTTTCCTTCAGAAGACTTCTGGAGCTTTAAGCTTAAAGGTTTGACCATGAAGCTGCCCTATAATAGTTAAGTCCTGTCGTGAGTGCTGCATTGTGTCCTTGAGCAAGACACTTTACAAGACACTTTACTCCACTCAGCTGTAAAATGAGTACCAGCACCTCTGGAAAGTTAATCTGCGATGGACTGGCATCCCGTCCAGGGGGAGTCATGGTCTCTCATCCGCTTGCGCCATGGAAAACGGGGATAAGCACCAGCTCAATGAACCTAATGGCTCGGATGGATTTAGCTTAACAACACCAACACAGAACTGAAACTTTAGGTTTTGCAACCCGTATCCAGTATCATCCTAAGGTATAAGTACCAACATTCAAACATTGTTCATGTTACTGGTACACCTGCTGGGTAATTAGGCATGTTTAAAACTTAAATTCACACACGGTGGTTAAAATTCGGGTCGAGAGGCGGAGCGTTTGAATTGACCAAAACTGTGATATATTTTTACCGAAATTTCAACAAAGCGACTTTACATATCCCAAATCGATCATCATACATTGTTGCAAAGGATTGGAGAATAAGTTGGAACATTGATTAATTAATATTTTGTTCTCATTTTGGAGAAAAAAAATTGTTGATTTGTTCCTGAAGTGATTATTTAGGCTTACCATGCTACTATATCATATGTTTGCTATTTGTTGCCTGAACAATGGTAGTGCAAATTAATGAAGTAATAGGTTTGCCAACAAAAACAAGAAATTTGAACTAGGCCCTATTAATTAAAAGTTCAGTTAAACTTTCTTGCCTCAACTAAAAGTTTTAAAGTAAAGCAAGAATCTCTCTGGGGTTGGGGGGGGGGTTAGCATAAACATATTTGTGAGGGCTGTGAGATGGTGTAAAACTGAAACGATTGATAAAATGCACTTTCTTCCTATTATTCATGATTGGCATGTGCATTGACTTGCAAATGCAATGACAACCGAGTTACGATGAATGAAAGAATAAGTAATACGGGGGGTGATATTAACAAAATTTGGAAAGTTTTTTCTATGCAGCCTAACAATAAGTATCCATACGGCTGCAGTTTCAGCGACAAAACCTTGGCTAGCTCCTAGAGATGGTGAAGAACTCATTATTAAAAAGTAATGACTGAAAATGTTGTTGTCTTTGTATTCTTTTTTTTACATATCATTCAAAAGAAGAAATTTACCCGATGTCCATTTGTTTAATTTTTAGATATATTATAAAGAACAGAGCGTAAAACAAGTGGATGTCCCGTCCACAAGTGGAACCTTTGGAATTTTAGCCCAGCATGTTCCATTGCTTGCTGTCCTCAAGCCAGGTGTCATCACAATAACAGAAGATAACGGAGATCTTAAAAAGTTCTTTGGTAATGTAAACTTTTGAGACATTTATATTTTTATTCAGATATTTTTGTTTGTTTACCTTACTTTCTGTTTCCGATGCTATAGCATCAGGAACCTATGCGATCGTGATGGCATGTGTGTGTGTATGTGTGCAGTCTGTATGTGTGTGTGTGTCGTGAATATGATATCTCAAGAATGATACATCTGGTTCATGTCATATATGGTACACAGATAACCCATGGTACGTGGATGTAGAATGATACATCTGGTTCATGTCATATATGGTACACGGATAACCCATGGTTCGTAGATGTGCCTTATTGTTTTTGGTGGTGATGTCAGCGGGGCTGAATGTTGAAACCATAAAATGCTCATATTTCAACAACCGCATGTCTGTTTTGTTTTATATTGGATATAATTATGTTGTTAGCTAGTGTGTACGTGTTCATGATACAAAAATGTTGAATTTCTTTAATATGCATAGTGGGCATGATTTTGGTGTAAAGAACCTGTTAACACTTTATCTCAATAATGATACATGGGGTTCAGGTTGGATGTGGTATACAGTACAAAGCCCACGGACTGCAGATGTGTACTATTTTTTTTTTTTGTAGCAATGTCGAGCATATTAATGAGTAGGCTGGGCTTAATGTAAAAATGCTCATATTTAAAAATTGCATGTCTGTTTTGAAGAAAATAATGTTGTAAGCAAATGTGTACATGGGGAAAAAATGTTTGATTTAATTCATTGTGAAATCCCATTCTTGTGAATACTGAGTTATTTTGCTATTTTGAGCCCATTTTGTAATACAATTTAATACAAGTAGTTAAAACTTAAAACTCCATATTGTGCGTCGGAATCTCAAAACCTTTGGTTTTCTGGTTCTATTTTCAGGGATATGTTCCTGATATTTGAATTAAAGGATAAGTTAAAGGGTCAATCATGTTCCATTAAAGGGAAGAAACTAAAAATTTGTCTTAAAGATCTATTGACAGTTACTGTTCTACTAGGAATTGAGGGTGAATTATTGGTTTGAGCCACTAATCTGTACTGAGGTTTACATGTCATGTGCTAAAGCAATAGGGAATTTCCCACTTTGTAATATTATAAGGGGGAAATCTGTTAAAAGAAGGGGAATCGAATCCCTTTATCCCTCTCAATAATGTGAACATAGTCAGACCCTAGCTTGATTTGAAAAGGGGACAGGGTGCTAGACTTGTTGAGGGGTACAGATTTGTTGAGGGGCACATTAATATTTGCAAAGCACTGCGTCTTTTTGCCGTGAAGTCCAGGTGCCCCCTTAAGGTTCAATCCCATGGTGAAAAAGTTCTGGGATTTGAGCTATAATCTTACCTCACAATGAAACTATTCTGACTGATAAGGACAATTCATGAGCCAAACAGGACAATTGCTTACCCTGCTATCATTCTGTGTTCTGTATCCATGTAAGGTATTTCATTTATAAGGTTAATTAAGATTATTAAGTTTAAAAAAAAAAAAAGATCTAAAAAAATGAATAATATGCCGTTAGCAGTGGTTCAGTAACAATAAATCTATGCTATTTATTAACCTTTAAGCTTAACACAGTTTGCAGTGGTTAAGTAACAATAAATCGATGCTATTTATTAACCTTTAATAAGCTTAACGTACATATTGTATTTCTACTTGCAGTTAGCAGTGGTTCAGTCACAATAAATGCTGATTCATCCGTGCAAATATTAGCAGAAGCTGCTTTCCCATTGGACCAACTAGATCCCCAGGTAAGGCCCTGGGAAAAGCGGCAATTCTGTGGTAGTCCCAGCTGTCATGGAGCACAGAAATGACATTATGCAATGATAGGAAATTCCTTAGCGTTTGAGCTGTCATTTAACACATAATTGCCATATTAAACATTGATAGGGAAATTCCTTGGAGTTCGAGGTGTCATTTAGCACATAATTGCCATATCATTCTATAGATTCAGATAACTGCTATATCTATCATTCTATAGATCCAGATACAAATAACAATGATTGGGAAATTCCTTGGAGTTTGAGCTAATTTCCATATCATTCTATAGATGCAGATAACAATGATAGGAAGTTCCTTGAAGTTTAAGCTGTCATTTAGCATGTAATTGCGATATCATTCTATAGATGCAGATAACAGTGATAGGGAAATTTCTAGGAGTTTGAGCTGTCATTTAGCACGTAATTTCCATGATAGGGAAATTCCTTGGAGTTTGAGCTGTCATTTAGCATATAATTGCCATATCATTCTATAGATGCAGATAACAGTAATAGGGAAATTCTTTGGAGTTTGAGCTGTCATTTAGCACGTAATTGCCATATCAATAGATCCAGATAACAATGATTGGGAAATTCCTTGGGGTTTGAGCTGTCATTTAGCACATAATTGCCATATCATTCTATAGATCCAGATAAAAATGATAGGGAAATTCCTTGGAGTTTGAGCTGTCATTTAGCACGTAATTGCCATATCATTCTATAGATATAGATAACAATGATAGGGAAATTCCTTGGAGTTTGAGCTGTCATTTAGAACGTAATTGCCATATCATTCTATAGATGCAGATAACAATGATTGGGAAATTCCTTGAAGTTTGAGCTGTCATTTAGCACATAATTGCCATATCATTCTATAGATGTAGATAACAATGATAGGGAAATTCCTTGGAGTTTGAGCTGTCATTTAGAACGTAATTGCCATATCATTCTATAGATGCAGATAACAATGATTGGGAAATTCCTTGAAGTTTGAGCTGTCATTTAGCACATAATTGCCATATCATTCTATAGATGTAGATAACAATGATAGGGAAATTCCTTGGAGTTTGAGCTGTCATTTAGAACGTAATTGCCATATCATTTTATAGATGTAGATAACAATGATAGGGAAAATTGAGCCATATCATTTTATAGATGTAGATAACAATGATAGGGAAATTCCTTGGAGTTTGAGCTGTTATTTAGTACGTAATTGCCATATCATTCTATAGATCCAGATAACAATGATAGGGAAATTCCTTGGAGTTTGAGCTGTCATTTAGCACATAATTGCCATATCATTCTATAGATGCAGATAACAATGATAGGGAAATTCCTTGGAGTTTGAGCTGTCATTTAGCACATAATTGCCATATCATTCTATAGATGCAGATACAGTGATGAAATTCCTTGAGTTTGAGCTGTCATTTAGCACATAATTGCCATATCATTCTATAGATGCAGATAACAGTGATAGGGAAATTCCTTGGAGTTTGAGCTGTCATTTAGCACATAATTGCCATATCATTCTATAGATGCAGATAACAATGATAGGGAAATTCCTTGGAGTTTGAACTATTATTTAGCACATAATTGCCATATCATTCTATAGATGCAGATAACAATGATAGGGAAATTCTTGAGTCTGAGCTGTCATTAATCACATAATTGCCATATCATTCTATAGATGCAGATAACAATGATAGGGAAATTCCTTGGAGTTGAACTATTATTTAGCACATATGCCATATCATTCTATAGATGCAGATAACAATGATAGGAAATTTCTTGGAGTCTGAGCTGTCATTTAGCACATAATTGCCATATCATTCTATAGATGCAGATAACAATGATAGGGAAATTCCTTGGAGTTTTGAGCTGTCATTTAGCACAGTAATTGCCATATCATACTATAGATGCAGATAACAATGATAGGGAAATTCCTTGGAGTCTGAGCTGTCATTTAGCACATAATTGCCATATCATTCTATAGATGCAGATAACAATGATAGGGAAATTCCTTGGAGTTTGAGCTGTCATTTAGCGCGTAATTGCCATATCATACTATAGATGCAGATAACAATGATAGGGAAATTCCTTGGAGTCTGAGCTGTCATTTAGCACATAATTGCCATATCATTCTATAGATGCAGATAACAATGATAGGAAATTCCTTGGAGTTTGAGCTGTCATTTAGCGGCGTAATTGCCATATCATACTATAGATGCAGATAACAATGATAGGGAAATTCCTTGGAGTCTGAGCTGTCATTTAGCACATAATTGCCATATCATTCTATAGATTCAGATAACAATGATGTCATTTAGCACATAATTGCCATATCATTCTATAGATGCAGATAACAGTGATAGGGAAATTCCTTGGAGTCTGAGCTGTCATTTAGCACATAATTGCCATATCATTCTATAGATGCAGATAACAGTGATAGGGAAATTCCTTGGAGTTTGAGCTGTCATTTAGCACATAATTGCCATATCATTCTATAGATGCAGATAACAATGATAGGGAAATTCCTTGGAGTCTGAGCTGTCATTTAGCACATAATTGCCATATCATTCTATAGATGCAGATAACAGTGATAGGGAAATTCCTTGGAGTTTGAGCTGTCATTTAGCACATAATTGCCATATCATTCTATAGATTCAGATAACATTGATAGGGAAATTCTTTGGAGTTTAAGGTGTCATTTAGAACATAATTGCCATATCATTTTATAGATGTAGGTAACAATGATAGGGAAATTCCTTGGAGTCTGAGCTGTCATTTAGCACATAATTGCCATATCATTCTATAGATGCAGATAACAATGATAGGGAAATTCCTTGGAGTTTGAACTATTATTTAGCACATAATTGCCATATCATTCTATAGATGCAGATAACAATGATAGGGAAATTTCTTGGAGTCTGAGCTGTCATTTAGCACATAATTGCCATATCATTCTATAGATGCAGATAACAATGATAGGGAAATTCCTTGGAGTTTGAGCTGTCATTTAGCGCGTAATTGCCATATCATACTATAGATGCAGATAACAATGATAGGGAAATTCCTTGGAGTCTGAGCTGTCATTTAGCACATAATTGCCATATCATTCTATAGATGCAGATAACAATGATAGGAAATTCCTTGGAGTTTGAGCTGTCATTTAGCGCGTAATTGCCATATCATACTATAGATGCAGATAACAATGATAGGGAAATTCCTTGGAGTCTGAGCTGTCATTTAGCACATAATTGCCATATCATTCTATAGATGCAGATAACAATGATAGGGAAATTCCTTGGAGTTTGAGCTGTCATTTAGCGTAATTGCCATATCATACTATAGATGCAGATAACAATGATAGGGAAATTCCTTGGAGTCTGAGCTGTCATTTAGCACATAATTGCCATATCATTCTATAGATTCAGATAACAATGATTGGGAAATTCCTTGGAGTTTGAGCTGTCATTTAGCACATAATTGCCATATCATTCTATAGATGCAGATAACAGTGATAGGGAAATTCCTTGGGTCTGAGCTGTCATTTAGCACATAATTGCCATATCATTCTATAGATGCAGATAACAGTGATAGGGAAATTCCTTGGAGTTTGAGCTGTCATTTAGCACATAATTGCCATATCATTCTATAGATGCAGATAACAATGATAGGGAAATTCCTTGGAGTCTGAGCTGTCATTTAGCACATAATTGCCATATCATTCTATAGATGCAGATAACAGTGATAGGGAAATTCCTTGGAGTTTGAGCTGTCATTTAGCACATAATTGCCATATCATTCTATAGATTCAGATAACAGTGATAGGGAAATTCTTTGGAGTTTAAGGTGTCATTTAGAACATAATTGCCATATCATTTTATAGATGTAGGTAACAATGATAGGGAAATTCCTTGGAGTCTGAGCTGTCATTTAGCACATAATTGCCATATCATTCTATAGATGCAGATAACAATGATAGGGAAATTCCTTGGAGTCTGAGCTGTCATTTAGCACATAATTGCCATATCATTCTATAGATGCAGATAACAATGATAGGGAAATTCCTTGGAGTTTGAGCTGTCATTTAGCGCGTAATTGCCATATCATACTATAGATGCAGATAACAATGATAGGGAAATTCCTTGGAGTCTGAGCTGTCATTTAGCACATAATTGCCATATCATTCTATAGATTCAGATAACAGTGATAGGGAAATTCTTTGGAGTTTAAGGTGTCATTTAGAACATAATTGCCATATCATTTTATAGATGTAGGTAACAATGATAGGGAAATTCCTTGGAGTCTGAGCTGTCATTTAGCACATAATTGCCATATCATTCTATAGATGCAGATAACAATGATAGGGAAATTCCTTGGAGTCTGAGCTGTCATTTAGCACATAATTGCCATATCATTCTATAGATGCAGATAACAATGATAGGGAAATTCCTTGGAGTTTGAGCTGTCATTTAGCGCGTAATTGCCATATCATACTATAGATGCAGATAACAATGATAGGGAAATTCCTTGGAGTCTGAGCTGTCATTTAGCACATAATTGCCATATCATTCTATAGATTCAGATAACAATGATAGGGAAATTCCTTGGAGTTTGAGCTGTCATTTAGCACATAATTGCCATATCATTCTATAGATGCAGATAACAGTGATAGGGAAATTCCTTGGAGTTTGAGCTGTCATTTAGCACATAATTGCCATATCATTCTATAGATGCAGATAACAATGATAGGGAAATTCCTTGGAGTCTGAGCTGTCATTTAGCACATAATTGCCATATCATTCTATAGATGCAGATAACAGTGATAGGGAAATTCCTTGGAGTTTGAGCTGTCATTTAGCACATAATTGCCATATCATTCTATAGATGCAGATAACAATGATAGGGAAATTCCTTGGAGTCTGAGCTGTCATTTAGCACATAATTGCCATATCATTCTATAGATGCAGATAACAGTGATAGGAAATTCCTTGAGTTTGAGCTGTCATTTAGCACATAATTGCCATATCATTCTATAGATTCAGATAACAGTGATAGGGAAATTCTTTGGAGTTTAAGGTGTCATTTAGAACATAATTGCCATATCATTTTATAGATGTAGGTAACAATGATAGGGAAATTCCTTGGAGTTGGAGCTGCTATTTAGCATCACATAAACGAAAATATCCTCTGTATTTGGTCAGCCATAAATTGGAAACTTGGACGGTTATTTTCAAAATTCAGGAGACTATTCTGTTCAGCATTTAAAGAAATATTCCCATGTTTTTTTGTAAATAAATTATTTGAAAGCCTACTTTTAGAGCCAATTTGGTACAAAAATCAGGTTGATATCATATTCCGTTCAGGAGATATGGATTTTTTTCCCAATTGCATTTTCAAGTTTTTGTACAGTATGATGAATTCGTGTTTGATGATGTCATAGAGGCAATTCCATTGCAAATGTTTATGTGTTTCTTTGAATCTTAATTTGTTGTTTCTGTATGTGTAAAAACAATTTTCCAAAAGTTATTGAAGTAGGGTATATTTGGCAATGTATATAAATACCTAGCTTTCATCAATTTATTTTTCTAGCAGGTTTTAGTAATAAAAAAAGATGATAGATTTTAATAAAATACATAAACTTTGTGGGAGAATGTGTTGCTGTGATGACATACTGAGCTTTTTCCTATTAATTTATTGGCTTTTTTTGTGAACCTTAAAAATTTGAATATCTCCCAGTAGGAATAACTTATCAATATAATTTTTGTACTAAATTGTTTCTAAAATGTTTCTCTTTCTTATGAAAGGTTTTAAAAAAACATGCGAATATTCCTTAAAAGCTCTCTGTAAGAGGCGATGAAATGAAGGCATCCATATACCTTAACTAAGAGCTTCAAATAATGGAAAATACGAAACTTAAAGATTAGTTCAATGGTCAAACAAGTTTATCTAAAATGAAAGACGACTTTAAAAGATCAAAATAGTGAAGAAAGCATTCAAAGATATTATTCAGTTGAGGATATATTCAAGTTTAAAGCTGTTTTATTTTTTGTAGAAATGACTGGTGTAGTAAGTCTACTATGGAAAGTTGGCACCCTCCTCACATTCTTAACAATTGTTACTGTATTTTAAATAAAATTTATTCAACTTTTTTCCTATTTCAATTATTTCCCCTTGAACTTTCTTCAGGTAGTAAATTATAATTATCAGTACTAGATTCTGTTTGATTACTTTCCTGACGTATGCGATGACTTTTAAGCCTCACAATCAAAGGACAAAGTATGATAGTTTACATAGAGACTTAGAGGAATCTGAGGCTGTGACATCACAACTAGTCTGATTTCAGTCATTTCTACACAAATGGTCCCAAACTTCGAACTTAATTTATCTCCTTAACAGAATAAGATTTGTGAATGCTTTCTTCACCATTTTGTTTCTTTTGAAGTCCTCTTTCATATAAGATGAACTTGCTCGATCACTGAACTAGTCCTTTAATGGAATAAGATTTTTGAATGCTTTCTTCACCATTTTGTTTCTTTTGAAGTCCTCTTTTATATAAGATGGATTTGCTCATGCTGATAACTGAACTAATCCTTCAACAGTTACCATTGTCAAAGCCAAAGCTACAATCAATGAATATCTTATTAATATACATCTTGCAGTCTTTCCTATGAATCCTATCATTGATCAGTTTCTGTGCAATTTCTTTTTGATAGCTAATAAAACAAGGTTTGAGTGCTGCCCAGCAGGAATTAAGTAACGCCACCACAAACGAAGCTAAAGCCGAAGCCCAGATTGCTATTGAGGTACACGAAGCAATGGATGCCGCAGCCTCTGGGAAATAGGACCGAGTCATTTTAGTTTAATAAGGTGAGCGATAGGTTATTTGAAGATAACAAGAAATAGCCTAGTTTTGTTTTTATTCCAGGGGACAAAGACAACATTTTTCAAAATGACAATGTATCTTTTTGGTGCATAATTGGATCATAATATTTACTGGAATTATTGCTGTGGGCTGGCAGGGAAAAAATTTGTGATTGGTGAGGTAATGCATATGTGTGCAACAGGCCTCGAAAATTAAGAAAAGTTGTTACATTAATTAACAGTTTGTGAACATTGGCAGAAGATGAGTAAAATACAAGAAGATTGAGAGTATCAAAATTGACATTAAACTGTTAATAAATCGACCGTTTTTTGTCCAAATTTTGGGGAACGTCATTTACATAAAAAGGAAATATATCCATGACAACTTAAGAATGTCTAACAAAACTGTAATACTGCCATCTTCTTGGAATCCCAGAATCATACATTCTGCAAGTCCAAGCTGGAAAAAAATCTACTGTACTGCAAATCATAATTTTGCGGGAAGAAAAATCATACAATTTTTGTTATTGGTTTATAGTATATGTTATAAATAAGTGCTCTAAAAATGTCCCCCATGTAATTGTGCGATGAAAAGTACATTAATTTGCAAAAGAGAGAAGTATATATAGATGTATTCACTACATATATATTATTTCTGTCACGACTTTTCATCGGAAGACTTTTGACAGCTTTATTCAGAACCGTGGGAATTTTTTAAATCAATTCCAACTCCGCTCCAAGTATGCCCTGTATATTGATCTTTTATTGAGGATTAGTTTCTCAAGAATACATTCATTATTTTTCTTGTCTTTTGAGAAGGCTATATAACTCATGGTCAATTTTAGAAGACATCAAAAGTTAAAAGAAATATTTCTGATGGTAAAGAAATTAAGGATACCTGGCAAAATGAAGAATTGCTGCTGCGTTCCTAGTGCATGCTTATACTCTGTTGATGAAGCTATCCATGAATTTTTGAGCGCTTTCGGTTTGATTTATCGGTTCTATCTTTCATCATTTCTTTTATAGATCGTTGAAACCTGGAGATGAAAATGAAGACAACCCAGCCGACTCTCTATCTCTCTTTCTAAGGATGAAGTCATCTTCAAGATGTTCTCTCAATGATTCTAGAACCAAAAAGATTTCTTTTTCATATCTGTAAACTGGATGGAGTACGAGAATAAATCCTCACATAGACTCTCTCTTTGAGAATTTTAACAGGCATTGTAGCAACGGAGACGCAATCAAAAACGTGTACCTATTGGTGGCAAAATGAAGAATTTGCTTTGAAGTTTTCATATTAACAGTAACTGTTCCTTCAATGTAAATTTAATAATTTCCATGAATTCATATTTCGTACGATTCTCCGAACAAATGTTTTTCAAGCCAGTCACCTGACAATATGAAGCATTCATTATGAAGGAATTCTACAGTTTGCCATATGATTAGTGTCATGTGACCTTCCACATGATAAAAACAGCATCAAGAAACTTTGATCTACCTTCTTTCATCTCTAGGGTGTGTCACGAGTTTAGAATCAGCAGGTCATATACAACATTGGTTTGATCTGCTTGTTTTGTTGTTTGAATATATGAATTTTTATCGTTATTGCCATTGCAAGAATTGAAGTGGAAGAAATGGTTGATTTTGGTGTTTTATTTTTCTGTACTACAGGTCTTTTAGTGTGCATGTGTTTATAAGCATTAAGATACATTAACTAAATTGCTTGAAATCCTTATCCCCTCGCCAGCAAAGTTGGTGACTGAGGGGATATAGCATTTTTACGTTCGTCCGTCTGTTTGTCCACATCCATTGGCTGTCCGAACTTGTGCATTGCTGAGCTACTGGGGAGCAAAATAATTCTAGCCTTGGAAAGGAATTCAAACTATTTTTGGTTCTGATGTGATTGCATCAGGAACCTATGCGGTCATGGTGGGGTCCTGGGGGTAAAGCCCCAGGAAGCTCTGAGAAATTACACATTTTAGAGATAAAAATGCGTTTAAATTGAAGCCAAATCGCGTGGTGTGTTTTCAAGGGGCGAAGTTCCTGAAGACTACAGGACATGAATGGAATTAGGCACTGGCATAAGCCATGATGATTTTTTTTGGGGAGGCGGAGGGAGGTGGGGGGATAATTGTCTATGTAATATGTGTCACACATTCTGAAGGTGTGCAGTTTATGTAGAGTGTAAAAGTTTTTGTGTTTTATATGCTGAATTGCTCACTGAAATTTGTCAACAACTGTAGTAGAACCACCAGGCAGGCATAGTGACGTTACGGGTAATGGGTCTCGTAATTTAATAGGATGTATACATTTTTTTTTTTTTGGGGGCATGCCCCTCCTCTGGCTACCCCCTCCTCTGGCTACCCCACTGTTTGGATGGCATAAGGGACAGGGTGCTTTGGATTGTGGGACAGGGTGTCATGTAGGACAGGTTGGATGGCATGTGAGGCAGGGTAGCATTGCATGTGAGACAGGGTGGTGTGATGGCATTTATGACAAGCTGGGATGGCATGGGGGACAGGGTGGCATGACAGGGTTGCATGGCATTGGGATAGGATGGCATGGAATGCCTTCTGGAATTCAGGTGGAATGGCATATGGGACAGGGTGGGATAGGATGTTATAGCCAGTGGGACAGGGTGGGATGGCACGTGGTACAGGGAGGGATGGCATGTGGGACAGAGTGGAATGGCATGTGGTACAGAGTGGGATAGCACGTGGTACAGGGAGGGATGGCATGTGGGCCAGGGTGGCAAGGCACATGGTGGGATGTCATTTTGATTGCATGTGTGATGGGGCATGTGGTGGAATGATATCTGGATTCATAATTTCCTGTACAGAGGGTTGTAGGATGGGGTGACATGTGGAACACAGAGGGAGGGGGGGGGGGGGTGTGGCAAGTGTTACAGAGGGTGGGATGGCAGGTGTGACAAAGGGTGGAAAGCATGTAATTAGCGAGGAGGGTATTTGTATCGTTGGCGATGTCTGGTTACACCATGAAAATAGCCGAATATAATTCATCAATATTAGGTGGTATTTTGTAAATTTTTAGTTTTGTGAATTGTCCAGTGCTGAAAAGTTGTCATGTTTGAGCATGTAGATTACTCAATTTATGTATGTGTAAATCTTTTGGTTGTGAATCTTTACCATAGGCTTGATCGTCGTTGTACCTGTGATGTAGGCATAGGTGTAGAGGGGGAGACCTGGGGCTTGTGCCCACTCACCCCCAAACTTATCCAAAAATGACACAAATAACTCTTTTGAAAATGAAACAAAATTAATTCTCAGAATTGCTGATGACCTTTTCAGTCGCTACTGCACTTACCCTCCACACTTAAGTTATGTCAGTTCCTCTAAACCTTCTCTTCTTTCCTTAAGAAGTGTAGGAAAATGGGGAAAATTGCCCCGACTGGAAAGTAATTTGCCTTTCTAGTGGCATGCTTGCTTCCCGATTGGAAGGTAAGACTGGGGAATTACAGTGGAAGAATAATTGGAACAATTTGGTCAAGTTGAAGGAAAATTACTTAACAAACTTTATATCTCAGAAGGCTGATTTGTAAACAACAATCCCTGATGAACAGTAATGTTTGATGGAAACAAAATTTACCTTGTGATCTAGAATTTTGGAGGTTATTGGAAATTTTTATAATGTGACACTTTTTGTGAATTGGGAAATTTGGAATTGTGGAAATTATTCAAATAAGATACAAATAAAATAAATTATTAAGAACTTTGGTATAAATTTGGGACAAAAAAAGTTTTAAAACAAAACTTTCTCGAAAATTAAAGGAAAAAAAAAAACTGCCTGAAAAGGAAGGAAACCCCAAAATGGAAGAAAATGTTCGAAAATTGAAGAAAATTGTCTGGAATTGAAGGAAATTGAAAGGTGTTTTCAGAAAATTTAACATTTGGCGAAATTGTTCCGATTCGTTTTGTAACCAATTGTTCAGATATTTTTGTGTGTACAAAAGCATGTAATAAGGAATTAAATGGGCCAGGGGTAACTATCACATCCCCCTCCCCCACCTCATTCCTAAGCCCACTGATCGGATATAACAGAATCGGCTAGATATCAGAATCGTGTCCACCCAACTCCACATGATGCTGATTCTCGGGTTCAGTCGCCCAACAAGGACTTATATGATAGATATCCTTCTCATACATTTAAAATCGAACCCGGATGACAGATTGGTGTGGAAGTCTGGAATTGGTTTTGAAGTTGTTCACAAGCCTTCATAGATTAAACTCCCTGTCTGTTAAAAGGATGCAAGGTGGTTTTTTTTTTGTATCTTAGTATGATTTTGTCTCCCACTTTCTAGGCAAATTTTATTTTGGGACTTTCGGCCATTTTCGGCACAATATGCAGGCAACCTTTTTTTGCTTTCCACTTTTCTTTGACCCTTTTCACGTTTTTTTTTTTTTTTATAATGATACTACTCTCAGGGACATTTCGAGAGTTTGACTTTTTCGGTTCAAGATTTCGTTTTGAGGTATAGACCTATGACTTAACGTTTCGACTTCTTGGTGTTTTAATGCGTCTGTAACTTGCTTAGTGGTACGCAGGGGTGTAGCCAACCTTTCGGATTGCGGGTGGGGAGGGGGTGTCGCCGAGAAAAATATTTGGATCTATTTGCATATTTTCTTAACCTTTTTAACATTAGGCCTACCATTTTACTTTTTTTTTGTGGATGGGGAGGGGGAAAGGTTGGGAGGATTCAATGTTTGGGATTTCTTTCACTCGTGCAATTTTCGGAAAATTTCCTTCATTTTGGGGCAATTTTCTTGATTTTGGTACATTACTTCAATTTTGGTAAATTTCATTCGATGTTTGAGATATCTCTTCCAATGTTTAGGAATTTTTTTTCACTCGTGCAATTTTCGTAAAATTTCCTTCATTTGGGGCAATATTTCTTCAATTTTCGGGAAATTTTCTTCAGTATTTGTAATATTCCGTTCAATGTTTGGGGAATTTGTTTGACTCGTGCAATTTTGGAAAATTTCCTTCATTTTGGGGAATTTTTTTGTCAATTTTTGGTTAAATTTTCTTCAATTTTGGGAAATTTTCTTTTAATGTATGGGTTATCTCTTTCAATGTTTAAAAATTTCTTTCATTGTGCAATTTTCTTCAATTTACCTTCTTTTATGGGCCATTTTTCTTGGATTTTTGGTTAATTTCGATCAATTTTCAGAAAATTTTGCCAAATTTTACCAAAATTTCAATGATTTCGCCAAATTTTCTATCAATTTTTGTTTAAAACTTCCCAATTTTTCCAATCAAACTGAATGGAAGATAAAATCCTTTCAGAAAGTACCTTTCTCTCTGCTCCCCGCTTGTATTTCCCAATATGTTTATTAATCATGACAAGACTGTTTATAAAACACGTACATCATCACAGGTTTGGTTTGGTTTGGCCCCCTTGACAAGGGGCCTTAAACGGGACTTCTTCTGCTGGATCCCTGCTCTACTCCATGACCCCACAATTTACATTTTGGAACTTTACATGGATTTTCAGCCATTTTGGGGCATCTTTGAACCCGGGCCTACAATTTTGCCCAAATGTTCTCAATTTCGTGGGAAATTTCTTTATATGCCTGTTTAAAAATGGTAGCCCAAATGCTTATCTCGTTATCTGTCTAGATTTTAGCTTTCAAATTTGAAATTGTCCTCTTTTTATCACTTACATTTTGGAACTTTGTGTTGGTTTCAAATCATTGTGGAGCATCAAAATCAAGAAATCTTCAGAGATTCTCAGGTCTGCTCCAGCAATCATAATATACCCAGTTTGCTCCGGCAATATATTATAGCTTTAGGTATATTATCCAGTTTGTTCCGGCAATATATTACATCTTTAAGTATATACACAGTTTGTTCTGCCAATATATCATAGCTTCAGGTATATTACCCATACTCCGGAAATATATTACAGTACGTTTTATGTATATAGGCCTACCCAGTTTTCCACGGCAATATATTACATCTGTAGGTATATACCCAGTTTTTTTGCTCCGGCAATATATTACAGCTTTAGGTATGTTACCCATGCTCCGGAAATATATTACAGTTTTAGGTATATAGGCCTACCCACTTTTCTCTGGCAATATATTACATCTTTAGGTATATACCCAGTTGACTCCAGCAATATATTACATCTTTAGGAATATACCCAGTTTGTTCCAGCAATACATTACATCTTTAGGTATATACCCAGTTTGCTCGAGCAATATATTACAGTTGTAGGTATATAGGCCTACCCAGTTTTCCCCAGCATTATATCACATCTTTAGGTATATACCCAGTTTGCTCCAGCAATATATTATGGCTTTAGGTATATTACCCAGTTTGCTCCAGCAATATTACATCTTTAGGTATATACCCAGTTTGCTCTGGCAGTATATTACAATCTTAGGTATATTGGCCTACCAAGTTTTCCCCGGCAATATGTTACATCTTTAGGTATACCCAGTTTTCCCTGGCAATATATTACATCTTTAGGTATATATCCAGTTTGCTCCGGCAATATAATACATCTTTAGGTATATACCCGGTTTGTTCCAGCAATATATTACAGCTTTAGGTATATACCCAGTTTGCTCTGGCAATATATTACATCTTTAGGTAGTACCCAGTTTAATGCGGCAATATATTACAGCTTTAGGTATTTACCCAGCTTGCTCCGGAAATGTATTACAAGGGTTTTAAGGAAAGGGGTAGGAAGGAGGTTGAGGGCAAGCATAGTGGCTGCATCAGCCCTGTCATTGCCGGGGATGCCAACATGGCTGGGTATCCAGAAGAAAAGAACACTTTCCCTGCAGAGGGTGAGAAAAAGGAGTTTCCGGAGGAGGTGGCACGTAAGGTTAACCCATTTAAGGTTGTGTAAAGAAGTAAGAACAGCCTTTGAGTCGGAGAAAATGGCAAAGTGGCTGAGCGGAGAGTTGAGGGCGAGGAGAATGGCCTTAGCCTCGGCTGAAAAGGTGGGTGAGTAGTCGGGACGTCTGCTCTGAGGGTGATGTCTTGGATGACGGCAGCAGCAGCTGTCTTGTTGCCTTCCTTGGAGCCATCAGTATGGATGGAGGTGTAATCAAACCGCTTATCGCTTCCCTTGTTCGTGACCGCTGGCAAACCTCATGGAACTCCCAAATTAATAACAAACTCCATGTCATCCAGCCCACACTTTTGATCAAATTGACCATCAACAACCTCTCTCGTATCGACAACGTTCATATTACCCGTCTTAGAATTGGTCACACCCAACTCACTCCTCCCACCTCCTTATTGCCCCCACCACCACCCCTCTGCAACAATTGCCATTGCACCCTCACAATCCATCACGTTCTCCTTGCTTTCCCTGTACAACCTTCCCAGAGCTTCCCTCGCTCCCCACAACTCAATTGCTGAGTTCTTCCAGAAAAATCTTCCGAATAAATTTATCTCCTTCCTTCATCATGCTTCCCTCTACAACCATATTTAATTCTCCTCTTCCACCCCTCTCTACTTTGTTTTTGTTTCAACCATGCACCTCCCCTCTCGATCACAGCTTTCTGACCTTTTGTTCTTGAATTTCTCTCATTCTCCCCCTGTTTCCTTTGCTTCCTACCTCTAAAATAATCTGACCTCTCAGGCACAATTTGACCCTCGTTGTCGTGGTGCCGTTAAGCCCTCATCAAACAAACAAACATCTTTAGGTATATACCCAGTTTTCTCCGGCAGTGTATTACATCTTTAGGTATACCCAGTTTGCTCCGGCATTATATTACAGCTTTCGGTATAAACCCAGTTTGCTCCGGCAATATTTTACATCTTTAGGTATATAACCAGTTTGCTCCGGCAATATCTTACATCTTTAGGTATATACTCAGTTTGCTATGGCAATATATTACATCTTTAGGTATATACCCAGTTTGTTCCATCAATATAATAGTTTTAGGTATCATGCTCTGGCAATATATTATAGCTTTAGGTATATACCCAGTTTGCTCGGGCAATCTATTACATCTTTAAGTATATACCCAGTTTGCTCCAGCAATATATCACAGTTTTAGGTATATACCCAGTTTGTTAAGGCAATATATTATAGCTTTAGGTATATTACCCACTTTGCTCTGGCAATATATTACAATTTTAGGTATATACCCAGTTTGCTCCGGCAATGTATTACATATACCCAGTTTGCTCTGGCAATGTATTACAGTTTTAGGTATATACCCAGTTTGCTCCGGAAATATATTACAGCTTTAGGTATATTATCCCGTTTTCTCCGGCAATATTTTACAGTTTTAGGTATATACCCAGTATATACTCGTTTTGTTCCGGGAATATTCAGATATATATCCAAATCACACAACAGTGCTGCATTAGGTTGTACTTTATAGTACAACAACGGCTCGAGGTCGAGTTATTACGTCATGGGGACCTTCATATTTTTCCTAAGTTGAAGACATTGAACAATCCAAATCACAGAGAGTTCTGCACATATTACGGCGTTTACCAAGAAATGACTTTATTCCATTAGCCGATAATAACGAGTATACATGTCGGTTACAAATCAATGCGATTTGTAAAATTGCATCTTTGTTCACTTTTTTTGGGGGTGAAGAACATCAATTTCCTAAGTATCTGCTATATAATGATATTAAAAAGATAAAACGAGAAGAAGGTACGTCATAATTTTTGTCATGAATTTTTAACTTTAAACGTATGGACAGAAATATATCCCTGTTCTTTCATTTCGTTTTTTTTTTTTTTCAATTAAAAAAATGATGAAAAAAATCAGAAATCTTCAGAGATTCCATGCAGGTCTTCGCCCCCTTGACCCAAGCTTACACAGGCTACGCCCATGAACCCGACAATTTTGCCCGAATTCTCTAAATTTTCATGGAAAATTCCCCCTCTGCCTGTTTCGAAATGGTAACCCAAATACGAGTGATTTCAACATTATAATTTGAAATTGTCTTTTTTGCATCACTTACATTTTGGAAATTTGTGTTGATTTGAAATGATTGTGGGCAGTGGCCCTCCCTCTTAGTTACGCTACTGATTGTGGGCCATCAGAATAAACACAGCTTCCGGGGTTTCGCACCTGGATCCAAGCTTACAAGGGTTCCCCCATAAACCCCTCTGCCTGTTTAGAAATGGTAACCCAAATGATTATCTAAGTAGATTTTAACATTAGAATTTAAAATTGTCTTTTCATTTGTAAAATTATCAAACTTTGTGTTGATTTTCAGCCATTTTGGAGCATCAAAACAAAAAATCATCAGAGCCTCCTGGACCACAACCAAGGCTTCGCCCTATAGACCTCTCTAAGGGGCCGTAAGCGGGCACACGGTGTTACACAGTTCCGTGTTTGGCACTTCAGTACTGTGCCCCAAGCCAAAATCTCTGGCGACGCCACTGGTGGTGGTGGGGAGGGTGGGGTGAATCTGTTACCAACTGTTTTACTGTGATTTGATATACACATGTATATCGTTTCTTCATAAGTCGGGCAAATGCAAATTTTCATCGGGAAAATTTGTCTTACACCTCCCCTCCCAATAAAAACCTCTCCCACACAATCCTAAGCACAGTGGTGTAATGGGCAGGCCGGAGACCTGCCGCCGAAAATCGCGGGCGTTATCGTACGCTATGGGCCGCGTATGTATGGCCTCTTGGCGCTGGAGCGTTTTTAGCAGATTTGAGATCTCAAAATAGGATTTTGAGACACTCTAATTCATTAGCTAAAATTATTAAACGCTCTTATTAAATTTGGTTGGATAAATTGTTGGAGGGATTTGTTTTGTTGGGGACCCTAGCGGTCGGGGGCCGCCGCTCTAGCCGGCAAGGTCACCCGAGCGTTACGCCACTGCCTGAACGGGGGAACTGGGACTGGTTTTGTATAGTTGTCCACAACAACCCTCATGAATTAGACTAATAAATTTGCAATTGTTTTGTTTAAAAACGTGAACCCAATGCTTATTTTAGTATAACGTCAGAACTTTCTTCTTTTCTTTAATTGAATTTCTGAACATTGTGTTTAATTTTTGGGGCATCAAAAGTAAAAAAATCTTCAGAGCTTCCTGGGGCTCCCCAAGCCAACATCTCCGGTGAAGCAACTATAATACTCAAAATTGAATGTTTATTCACAGATTAATTACGATTTTTCTTCATAAAAGGTTTTCGAGTCAGGCAGAAAGTCACCACCCTCTGAGTAAGATACGGCCACTTTGGGCATCCATCATACGGCAATCTAGCCATGACAGGCATCCAACATACGGCAATCTGGCCATGTCGGGCATCCATCGTACTGCCATGTCGGGCATCCATCCTATTTTTCCTTATAGGAGTTTCCGAACACTGACACCGCTTTATACTTTTATAGGTCGACTGAGAGTCACTGATTAAGGCCATGCAGGGTCGGATTAAGCCTTAATTGTTAGGCCCGGGCAGAAAATATATTCAGCTTTCGGTGCCAGCGGGCAGGGGGAGAGGAAAACTGTAATTTTGGAAAAAAATGCAGTATCGAGAGGTCACGGTATATTAAGCTGTATGGGGTAAGGGGAAACTGCCCGCTGATTTGTTAACATAAAACTAAAAAAAAAGGAAAGGGTAAATTTAGTAAAATTATTAGAAATTTTGGTAAATTTATTGGAATTTTAAGTAAAATCTGGCAACATTGTGAGGCATTTTTGAAATGGGTTATACAGGGCAAAACTTACTATTTGGTCTCGAGCCATTGTCATGCCATTAGTATTTGTATTTCACTTTTAGGCATATGCCATGGAAAGCACATGTAAGTCAAAATGACTTGTTTTCAGTGTGGACCCTATGAATTCGCCAGGATGGAAAGTGGATGAACACCGGGTTAACACCCTTTTCTTTTCGAGAATTGATCAGAGAACCAGACAGGGGGTGACACTTTCACCCGTCGGGACCCACGGCTTTACGTCCCCTCCGAAAACTGTGAGCGCCACCCAACCATTGGCCACTTTTCACAAATTGACAAAGGTCGGGTGGGGAGAAGGTGTGATGCAGAAAACAAACCTCTGCGTTGGATGTCAGCGTATATCATTCGTCATATCTGTGGAAAAACTGCTGGTTAAATCGCCGTTGGACGCGAATCTGCGACCTTTAGAATATCAGCCGACTGAGCTACCTGCTTCCTCAAACTGATATAAACTGACGTGCCCTCTCCCATCTTCATTGTAAAGATAAAAAAGTTGCCCCTTTACAGAGATAAAACCAGAAACCAAAAGGTACGGTGGTTCCGATGCCTAATTTTTTTCAAGACTCTGTTGTAGTGCAGGTGGAATGGTAACGTTATTTTATGGACTCGTATTAAAATGCTACTCCTTAACATAATACTGTTGTAATAAACATCTGAGAATATTGAGATCTGCTTAATTTCATTTTGTTTATCAGTTAGAGAACAATAATGCTATTAGCCTAATAGTAGACAATAAACAGACAATAAACAAAGGAACTTAGTTTTATGAAAGGGTAGTAATCACAACATGTATAAAAGAGATTAATTTAATAGAAATTTACAGGTTTTGGGTGGAGTCAGGATATATATTTTTTAATTTAAAACCTAATTAAATGAATTATATATGACATTTTAACAACATACGCATGTGCACACTATCTAACGGCATAAGCATGCCACATAAGAAGCAAAACTGGTATGCACTTGTAAAGTTTAAAAAAATTCAAGACTATTGCATTAAGCCCCACCCACTCATTAATATGTATGACATCGACACCAAAAACAATAGCAAGCATCTTTGAGTCATGATTAATCAATGTGCCAAATTTGACATGCCACTGAGTATGGTTCACGAGATACCGTGTTTATAAGCAGTTTTCAGGAAAACCTTATTATGCCCCGCCCACAATTCATATCACTTATTTTGAATATTTCATAAGAAGGGCATCTATACCAACCCAAGTACCATATTTATGCCAAAGAAGATACAAAATGGATATATGGTTATCAAAATCTGCATGTATGTATTTGTGGGACATACATTAGGGTGGGATTCCATGTGGGACATAGATATGAACATAGGGTGGGGATGACATTTGAGACATGGATGGAAGCCTTGTAGGATATAAGGACATGCCATGTGGGTCATAGGGAGGATGCCATGTGGCACATAGCGAGGGACGCCATGTGTAACAAACGGTGGGATATTATGTGAGACATAGATATGGATGCCATATGGAGCATCTAGGAGAACCGGATGCCATTGTTAGAGATAGGCAGGAGCGAAATTTGGGACATTTTGAGGGATGACATCTGGGACATAGGGAGGGATGACATCTGGGACATAGGGAGGGATGCTATGTGTGACATAAGGAGGGATATATATATATATATAAATATATAAATATATATATATATATATATATATATATATATATATATATATATATATATATATATATATATATATATATATATATATATATATATATATATATATATATATATATATATATATATATATATATATATATATATATATATATATATATATATATATATATGAATAAATATATATATATATATATATATATATATATATATATATATATATATATATATATATATATATACATATGTACATATATATATATATAAATATATATACATATATATATATATATATATATATATATATATATATATATATATATATATATATATATATATATATTTATATGTTTCCCTTCTTATGTCACACATATGTCCTCCCCTATGTCCTCCCTATACATATATACATACCTATATATATATATATATATATATATATATATATATATATATATATATATATATATATATATATATATATATATATATATATATATATATATATATATATATATATATATATATATATATATATATATATATATATATATATATATATATATATATATATATATATATATATATATATATATATATATATATATATATATATATATATATATATATATATATATATATATATATATATATATATATATATATATATATATATATATATATATATATATATATATATATATATATATATATATATATATATATATAGGTATGTATATATGTATAGGGAGGACATAGGGAGGGACGCTATGTGTGACATAAGGAGGGATACATACTGTATGTGAATATATATATATATATATATATATATATATATATATATATATATATATATATATATATATATATATATATATATATATATATATATATATATATATATATATATATATATATATATATATATATATATATATATATATATATATATATATATATATATATATATATATATATATATATATATATATATATATATATATATATATATATATATATATATATATATATATATATATATATATATATATATATATATATATATATATATATATATATATATATATATATACATATATATATATATATACATATATATATATATATATATATATATATATATATATATATATATATTTACATATGTTTCCCTTCTTATGTCACACATAGCGTCCCCTCCCTATGTCTCCCCTATACATATATACATACCTATATATATATATATATATATATATATATATATATATATATATATATATATATATATATATATATATATATATATATATATATATATATATATATATATATATATATATATATATATATATATATATAT
>JAIGNY010001016.1:2572500-2638171 GCA_020152595.1 Chiridota heheva
TGTGAGAGATTTGGTTTTGTTTTAATTTGAAACCATCCACATTTAATATCCTACTATTCTAGCACATACTTCCAACTCGATTTTACCTTAAAACAGAAAATTTCGTCAAAATACTAAGACAAATTGTAAGCAACTTGTTTGATGAAGATGGCCATTTAGAAAAAAAGACTTACATTTGAACAAAACCCAAGTCTTTTAGAAATTTCAGTAATTTGTAATAAGAGTTTAAAGAGACCCACATTGTTAATGAATCAGTAAATTATTAGGCCCCATAAAAAAGATTATTAGCTTATTACCCAAACACTGTTGAAAAAGTGATGTGGGAGCGCAGTTTTATTTTCCCCAAGCCAATTAATTTGAGTGATATGCAGCAGTATGGATCAGGTCAACGACATCAGGTATAATAAATATTGAAAACTATCGGAAGCAATCATTCATATTTCGTCAAAAGTTCTTAAAAAGAAACGGAAGTATGGATGCTGTGAATGACTGATCGGAGAGAGAAAAAAATGGTACTTACAAAAAAATTATCTGGGATTCTTTTAAACCTGATAAGCACGAGGGTGATCAGCTAACCATTTTTTAGCCCTGGCGTTGGTGTCCAGTTAGAGTTTTGGTTAAACATCTCATAACTCAGTTTTGAATGGTGTACATTGTTACAAAAACATTCGCTCATAACTTTATAGATTTGTGACAAAATTCTTTGTCTTTCGAAACTACTGTTATTCTTGCTGTTTTTTTGTGGATATAAAGTAAACTTTCTTAAGCAGACATTCATAAGATTTTAATGTGAATATTTGTTCCATGTGAGTATTTTGTTTTGAAAAATGCCAGCTCCGGTCGATGTTGACCTCAAATTTACATGTACACACTTACGCTGAGATTCCTACTTTCCACTGACTGGTTTGGGCCTAATAACAAAAAAAACACAGAATGTCAAAAAACAAAAAAAATAATGAAAATTTCCAACCCACTGTCTGAGGAGTCTTGGACTAAGTCTCACTGTAGTGTCAAGCTACATGTACAATCCATCACAGCTTACATGTATAAACTTCCCATGGCTTCATTGCTGGTACAGTGGTAGGATGGTGGGTCTAAAGTATGTGTACTTAATTGAATTAAATATCTCTTTATAATAAATTGAATTGTTTTCATTGTCAGGCTTATTAATACATTTTTAAATTCTCCTCCATATCCATGATAAACTCATAGAAATTAGAAAGTTGATATTTTCTTATCTAGATATTCATCAGAAAAGCAAAAGGTTTAGTTTTTGTTTTGTTTTGCCAAACTGCAAGTACCTGGGCCAAAGTTCTTGCACCAATGATAAACATATGTAGCTTTCAGTAGCTGTACCAGTAAAGTGTAAAAAGGCTCAATTGAAAATATGGGAGGAAAGAATTTGAAAAATATTAGTTGTTTAACCCATACTCTACCACGCGGCAATAATATCGCTATTTTGAAACTACCTTTTTCCAAAAATAAAATCGGGACTTTACTAAAATTCTGTAGGAGTGCAAATAGTTTTATTGCAAAGATCTTGAAAAGATCTCTCATAAAATTATCTTTTTGTTGGCAAATTTTGTCCAAACATTAGGAAATTTCACTTTTTGTTTAAAATGTCCCGAAAAATGCATATTTTTCAAAAATTTACAAAAATTAATCAGAAAATAAATTAAGATATTTTCTTTTTTTTGTTTAATATGTAGACAAGTCATATTGTCCAAATCTAATCACATTTTGCTCATACCTTGTCATTATTTTAGAGTTATTTGTAAAATTTTGTGAATTTTTGTGATTTTTTGACCCGTTAAAAAGATTGTGTGATCCACCCCTATATCGTAATGAAAAGTTTCAAACACCATTCTGTAGCGAAAACAACGTGCTTTCACATGGATTGCTGCAATAAAAGACGTATCCCCTCGATGGTTGCTAAAACGTTTTATAGCTACGTCACTTGAGTTATTTTTAGATTTTTTGGACATTTACATTACGACGACAAGATTGTGTATCCCGCATCTTGTTTGAAAGTGAAACTGAGCATTAGGAAATGTCATAAGGCTACCGCCAGTGATGGAGATCTTTTAGTACTTGGACCCAACCCAGAAGAGGCTTAAAGACTATGAGAACCAGGTGTAATAATTTTTTCAAATTTCTAAAATACCGAGTATTTTTAAAACTTTATGATTACTAACATTAATGTTAGCTAATGTTAGTTCCGATCCGTTCAAAATTAAGCAAAAACACTATAATTTAGCTGGGATTATTTACTTGTAAGGATTATAAACAAGTAAATGGGTCACTAAAATCCGACGTGATTAACATGAATTGTCTTTATTATAGTAATTTTGGATGAAACTTTACAGATCATTCTTAAATTTGTAGTGCAACAGTGCCCATATACCTATTTCGCGAATTCTCGATTCCATGTTGTGAGGTTGTGGTGCAGTGGAGTAGGATTACAATTTTAAGGGGAAAGGGTCCCATGTTGTTGGAAAGAGATACATTTAGGGGCAAGAGACCAATGGTAGGGGCCAAGCTGTCCCATGTAGGGGGAAATTATTTTCTTTGAAGTAATTTGGATCCTGGAAGAGTGCCATATTTTTAAAATATATATATATATTTTTTTGGGGGGATGGCATTTCCCCTGGATCCCTCTCCCATTATAAATAAGCCAGAACCCCCACTCCAAACCCCTGTATTTCCTTGGAAACAGTTAAAATTGTATTTCTCTGAAAGATTTTCCTGTATTTGAAAAAAATTGTTGACTTTTCATATGCGGTACCAACTGTCACTAAAGGATACCAAGTTTAGGACATCTAATAATCTAAATTAATGACCTTATTTGCATAAATTTGCATAATTCACCAGAGAATTATGCAAACCAACATAAAGTTTAAAGTCTTAGCATTCATATAACATAAACTTATTATAGTAGAAAATGAAGATAAATTTGTGAAAAAGCCCCCTTTCCAAAACGTTCCTTAAAATAACACTTATAATCTTAAGTGCTCTGGTAGACGTTAAGTGCTTATTTATTAAAAATATAGGTAAGTTTTATTTAAATTGTCTCAACTGAATAATAATAAATAAACGATAATTTAATGTTATCTATTATTTGAAGTAGGAAAAATATTGTGGTGCACGAACTTTGGGCCCGCTCAAACTACAGGCCCACACAAACTTTTGGCCGCTCTTGCCAATTGCCATATTTACTTTCACAGTCATACTGGAGCTGAGGCAAGTGGGATAAAGTGCCTTGCCCAAAGACACAAACAAACATGCAATCAGGGTGTGCCATACTGTACATACAGTACTGTGCAGAGTTTCCATCATTAATGTACACACAAGTAAAAATTGCTGCTCAAAACTTTATTTGACCAATTATCAGCATGTTCTTAAGCAAATTATCTTTCCATATTAACCTGAGATTGTAAAACTAGAACTTTAGAAGATGTTTGAAGTAGGAGTGTGTGAATTTCCTGGATAGGAATGCACCGGATATCCGGCCGGAACAGCTGGATTTGTTCGGATCTGAGATAAAATCCAGCCAGACTGGATTTTTCAATTACAAAAAAGAAATTATTTACAAAATGAAAGGGAGAATATCTTAGGAGAAGTATACAATTTGTTATAAGATGTAAAGACACTAAGAGATTTCCTAATCTCATTAATCATTATCTAATAAAAAAATAATCACAAAATCAATGTTTTTAATGATTGTTTGAAACATGTCAATGTGTTTGTTGGAAAAATAGTGTGCACTTCCTTTAAAGTTTGTACTAACTCTGAAAGCTGCATTAAAAAAAAAAACAGATTTTTAGAATAATATTGCCAGATTTTTAGAATAATACGGCCAGATTTTTAGAATAATACGGTCAGATTTTTTTTTGCAGATCCGGCCAGAACCAGAACTGGATTGTTTTTCATTATCTGACTGGACCAGATATCCCTATATGCATCCCTAATTTTTCATGTCACTTTTTAGGAGTTTCATAATCATGGGAAGGAGAAATTTTATAATTATGATAACAATATATTTATAAAGTGCAACAAAGTTTGAGTTGATAGCACATTAACAGTTTCAGACATGGCAATAAAATGATTGAGCATTGAATATGTACTGTTGTGCAGAATATATCATAACAACAAATTTGTGAAGTTCTGGTTCCGGCAAAACATTGACCATGTTATAAAAATCTTGAGTTCTGGCCGGTCACAAGTTCTGGTGTATCCCTAGTTTCTGGCATGAAAGGAAGTAAAAACTTTGAATGTTAAATTCCATCAATCCTTGAGGGCTTATAGAGCTGGTGCTTGTACCGGTTTCCATGGTGCTAAGCGGATGAGAGTACTTGACTCTCCCTGGATGGGACCAGTGGCTAGGGCCCTATGGGCCAGGCCCCACTCGGGCCGGCAGAGAGTGGGCCATGTGAGCCCATATGGTATAATGGTATATTTTTCTTACAGACCCTTTTATAGAGCCTGGGCTGGGTCCAATAAGGGTGGGGCGGCTTCCCTTCCTGCCCCCTTTAGTTACGCCAATGGATGGGACACCAGTCCATAGCAGGTTTAACTTCCCAGCCAAACTGGTACTCATTTCACAGCTGAGTGAACTGGAACAAATTGGATAAAATGTCTTGCTCAAGGACCCAGGGGTCATTCCATGTCAGTTCACTCAAAAAAAAAATCAATTTAACCTGATCCGATGACTCGGATTTTGATGAAATTTGGGATGCTTGATTGCTATATGGGAAATGGAAAAAGCTCAAATTTCAGCGAAATCAGACCTCTCTTCAAAAGTTATGGCCCTCTAAAAATGGCCAAAGGTTGCTCAAATGGGCGTGGTCAATGATTTTCAAAGAGCCATAACTCATGAATACACTCCCAATGTTGATGAAATGGGTGTCATTTTAAAGGGAATTCAACAAGCAATCAGAATTTGTAATCAGTTTGAACATGACAGGTATTTAAAAATCAGTGACCTTTTTACCTTTTCTTTGACCTTTGACATTAATGCATATTAATGAGTAGGCGGGGCGTAATGTAAAAATCTTGAAATGCTCTTATTTTACCAACCGCATATCTGTTTTGTTTTATATTTTGTACAGTCATAATGTTAGCTAATGTGTACATGTTCATGGTATGGAAACGTTGAATTTCATTAATATGCATAGTAGGCGGGGTGCATAGTAGGCGGGGCTTAATATGATTTTGCTGAAAAGAGCTTCTAAACACGATATCTAAAGAACAATAAACTGGATTCAAGTCATATGTGGTACACAGATAGCTCATGGTCTGTAGATGTCCCCTATTGATTTTGGTGGCGATGTCATGCATATTAATTAGTAGGCGTTGCTTAACCTAAAGTTATTGAAATATGATACATAAGCAACCTTACTTCTGTTTTGCATCATACTTCCTATGATAATGTTGTTATTGTTCACATGCTAGGGTTGTTAATAGGTATGTCATTTTATTAATCTGCATCATGCATTGTGGTTGTGGCTTATGAATAAATATCCTGGAACAAATTTTTCATGATATGCAATGACATTACATTTTGCCTTTCAATACATGCAATTTTGTCTACAGATTATGCGCTGTGTTGTGAAACTATGCAAAAAGTAGAAAATTATCCTATATTGACAGTATCAAATGCATATTTGAAACAAATAATGGAGAAAAAAACACCTGGAAATAAATATGAATTTCAAGGTGACATATTACAGAATTAAAACAAATTGAAAAATTAAAAGAAAATAAAGTTGTTCCACAAGGTCAATCTCAAGGTCAAAGGAAAGGTAAAACGGTCATTGATTTATAAATACCTGCTATGTTAAAACTGGTTGCAAATTCTGATTGCTTGTTGAATTCCCTTTAAAATGGCACCCATTTCATCAACATTGGGAGTGTACTTTTTGAGTTATAGCTCTTTAAAGATCATTGTCTACGCCCATGTTAGCGACTTTTGGCCATAAATTGAAATGTATCTTTTTCTTTCAGCCCCTGAAGCCAACACTAGAGAAATACTCACAGTTCTTGTGCAAGAGGATGGCGTTAGCAAAGGAAAGAAGCTTGGACACCTTAATAATTTTGTCAAGGTAACTTTCATTATTTATTTGAAGGTATTTGAATAAGTTTAGATTATATTCACCAAAAAGAGATTTAATTTCTGGAGAGAATAGTCTTTGAATTACAACAAAAGCACATGTAGATTCCGAGTTATTGCTAATTAAAATTCGAAGTATCTGTAATATATGCAAAACAAATTATGTTTGAATGAGAAGACAGCTCTAAATCTTTTATGTAAATTCTTTAAATATCTTTTATGTAAATTCTTTAAATATCTTTGATGTAAATTTTTTAAATATCTTTGATGTAAATTCTTTAAATATCTTTTATGTAAATTCTTTAAATTTTTGTCCTTGATTTTAGTCATTGAAAATCATCAGACTTTTTCCTCGTGCTAAATTCTTAATGAGGTTATGATAAAGTTTCAAAACCTCTTCATTAGTTGTATTCAACCGCTCCCATGCATGGAGGATTGGAAAACAAGATGAACTAAAATATTAGCACTCTCTAAAGCACATACCTTCCCCCCCCGCTGCAATTCCAACATCCCTAGAATAATTTTAGAGTTCATTTGATACCCAATATAATCTACCTCAGAAATCCTAGGCCCACCAAGATTCATCACTAAGTTTTGATCTGTAATGATCATTTGCAATCTGAACACTTGAAGGTTATCTTTTGACTGGATTTCTTCAAGGACATACCATTGTTTTCAGTTTTTTTTGAGTGAATCATTATTGTTTTGAGCTCTATTCAGCCAGGATTCACATTTCATCATTTTCCATTCATGGCAGAAACCAATTGTATCATTTACATTGATTCTAGAGACACTTGATGTAAGTCTCTTTGAGTTCAGAAATTGATTGTTTAGATCTTCATTCAGAGCACAAAGTCATTGTTCAGCACATTCCATTGGGGAGAGTTTCAACTTATTCTTGACAGATCTCATCCTAAAATATCCCCACCTCTCAATTTCTGCCCTGCCCCTGTACCAATGAGTCTTAAATTTTAATCGCTTCTTCATGAAGCAGTAACAAAACTACACACCAAATACAATTAAAATCCAATCATCAGTTCTGGAGATATCTTGATGACAGACAAATAAACAAGAGGAAAAAACATGTCCCCACCCCCCATTTGCACCCTTTCCCTATTTCAATATGTCTCAAATTTTAATCACTTCTTCCTTAAGCAGTAACAAAACCACACACCGAATTTAATCTAAATCCAGTCATCAGTTTGTGAGATATCTTGATGACAGACAAACAAAAAGACAAGCAAACAAACAAACAAACAAACAAACACAGGTGAAAACATAACCTCCATCCAACTTTATTGGTGGAGGTAATTACCTGGTGTTCCCTGCCTCTGAGACAAATTGTTGTCACTTCTTCCTTGAGCAGTAACAAAACCACGCACCAAATTAGATTCAAATCCAGTCATCAAATCTTGAAATATCTTGATGACAAACAAACAAACAAACAAATTTACAGAGGTGAAAACATAACCTTCTGTCCAACTTCGTTGGCAGAGGTAATTAACTGCACAAAAGTCACAGTTTTCTCTTTAAGATAGCAGGAGATTGAGGTCCTTATATATAGTAACTTATAAGCATAGGCATACAGATTCTACATTTTCTCAGGAAACAAGTGCTTTGCCTGATTTTCAGGAAATGTTTAAAAAAAATGGATATACAGTAACTACTGCACCAGCAAATCATTCTGTTGACATTTAATTTTTTGCCTTTTTCGTGTCTGTTTTCACCTGAATTTATCATCAATTATTTTGCTTGTGTGTTGAAATATAATAAACAAAAAAAGGACAAAAAATTAGATCTTTGTTTAACCCTTCGATGCCCAATTGGCCGTGGCACGACCGATGGGACATGCACTTTTGGTTCCAATGTGATAGCATCATGAATCTATGCGATCATGATGGCGTTCGGGTGCATGTATGTATGTGTGTTTGTGTTTGTTACGGCCAGTTCATAAACACGATATCTCCAGAACGGTACACTAGATTAATGTCATATGTGGTACACAGATAGCCAATGGTCCGTAGATGTGCCCTATTGTTTTTGATGGTGATGTCATGCATATTAATGAGTAGGCTGGACTTAATGTACAAATCTGGAAATGCTGGTATTTCAACAATCACATGTCTGTTTTGTTTCATATTTGGTACAATTATGATGTTAGCTGGTGTGTACATGTTCATTGTCAGACCTCTAGCTCTATTTAAAAAGGGGCAGGGTGCTAGACTTGTTAGAGGATTAATGCGGGCGTGAAACGCTGCGTCTTTTTGGCGTGGAGTGCAGGGGCACCCTTAAAGGTCAATCCCCTAGTGAAGAAGCTTTTAGATTTTAGCTATAATCATACATCTGAGAATGAAGCTATTTTGACTGATAAGGAACAGTCTATCATTCTGGGTTCTGTATCCCTATAAAGTATTTCATTTATGAGGCTAATTCAGATTATTAAGTTTAAAAAGAATTAGATCTAAAGAAATTTTTTTATCATGAGGGGCAGGGTGGACCCCAAAGGGGCAGGGCGGACCCCAGGGAGTAGGGTGGGCCCCAGAGGGGCAGGGCATGCCACCCCTGTGAAACAGCATAGCTGGGGGTCTGATCGTATACAAATATTGAATTTCCTTAATATGCATGGTGGGTGGGGCTTTATATGATTTTACTGAAGAGAGCTTGTAAACACAGTATCTCAAGACTGGTAAATTGGATTTATGTCATATTTGGTACACAGATAGCTCATAGTCCGTAGATGTGCCCTAATGTTTTTGGTGGTGATGTCATGCATATTAATGAGTAGGCTGGGCTTGATGTAAAATTCTGAAAATGTTTATATTTTAACAATCACATGTCTGTATTGTTTTATATGTGGTATAATAATAATGTTAGCTAGTGTGTGTATATGTTCATGGTATAAAAACGTTGACTTTTATTAAAATGTACAGTGGGCAGGGCTTAATATGATTTTGTAAACAAAAAGCTTGTAAACATGGTATCTCGAGAACTATGAACTGGATTCATATTAGATATGGTACACAGATAGTCATGATCTATAGATGCACCCTATTGTTTTTGGTGGTAATGCCATGCATATTATGAGGGGGTGGGGGGGGGGCTGGGGGTTTAAAGTGACAATGTAAAAAAAGTGATAAGTGAGCAACTGTATATGTCTGTTTTGCATCATACTGGACATGATAATATTGTTGGTTATTGTATCAACAGATGTCATTAATATGCATGGTGGGCGTGGCTTAATCATATGTGAAAGTGTAAACACCATATCTCATGAACGGTTTATCGGATTAATGCCATATGTGGTGCAGATGGGTTATGGTCTGTACGTATGTACTAATGTTGTGTTAGTTATGTCATGCATATTACTGACAAATTCTTGAATGAGATAAATGAGCAACCGTTTTTTGCATCATACTTGCTTTGATAAAGTTGTTAGTTATTGTGCAAATGCTAATGTTGTCGACCTTTTTATTGATGTGCATGGTGGGTTTTGTTTATGAATATCACGGAACAAATATTTCCTGATATGCAATGACATGACAGTTGATACAAACTTACAAATCAATTACCATATGAAAAAAGCATCGGAACCACAGAACTTTTTGGTTCTGCTTTAAAAGATTATTTTGCTACATCAAATAGGCCCACAGCAGTGATCCTAGTAGCATTTGACAGAGCTATTCTAGTTCTTTCAATAAATAAACATTTTTGATGTGGGTTATATTAAGAATGTTTGTGTAAAACTCGCTCAAATTTCGCAGAATTTCATTTTTTTCTTTCTTTAAAAACTTACTTGCACACTTCCAGACCTTGATTTTGCCTGAAATTCTGTGAGAAACTGTCAAACATATTAATGCATCCAATTCAGGTTAATTTTTACTGTCCTTATCATCAATATCTTTTTTGGCAAAATTTGTGCAGAATTTCATGATTTTTAGCCTTTTTGAAACTAATTTTTGACAAAACCATAGTTCCTGATTGCTATACAACTGCCCTACACAAAATATATTGTTGAAATTGGAAGTCCCCAGATTTTCAATTGAAATCACACAGCAACTACCCCCGCTTTATCCACATTCCACACCGAAATATAAGTTTAAAAAAACACACAATCTACTCATAGGCAGCGTGGTGTAGCGGTGTGTGTGCATGACTTCATGTGAGCGAACCTGGGCGGCTTTGATTTACGCAATAAATTACAGGGGTGATTTTTCATTTATTTTCATGGTTTTTGCATGTTTTGCTTTTGAGAAAAAACAATTTAGACTGGTATCAATGGAAAGAAAATTTCACAAACAATCTAAAGATGTAAAAAAATCCTACATTTCCGTTAGTTACAAGAAATAATACCAGCTCAAAACAATTGACCTAATGTTGCCTAAAATGTGCATATTTTTGTATTGAAAAGTTTTTCTTAGCATTCATATAAACCAAACTTGTAGTGATAGAAAACGGAAAATTGCAGTCACATTTTGAACCTGCTGGGCATCGAAGGGTTAAACTGGGATTTAAGCACAACCATGTCTGAAATATTCATTTACTGTGCTTAGTGCACATTGAAAATAGCTGTTAAGTTTGAATACTAGCCTCAAGATTCTGAAGGAAATACATTTGATTTTTAAGGTAAAATGGAAATTTGAGGACTTCTAGCATAAATGCCAAATTCAAGGGGCCAAGGGCAGATAGCTGAAAGTCTGTTTTCATGAATTTTAATGGATTTTAAGACAATGCTGTCCCTTTTTTTGTTTATTAGACCATGAACTATAATTACTGGACATAATAGAAGACTAATAGTACAAATGAAGTACTCTTACTGTGCATGTGCAGTACAAGTGAAGTACTCTTACTGTGCAGTACAAGTGAAGTACTCTTATTGTGCAGTACAAGTGAAATACTCTTACTGTGCAGTACAAGGGAAGTACTCTTACTGTGCAGTACAAGTGAAGTACTCTTACTGTGCAGTACAAGTGAAGTACTCTTACTGTGCAGTACAAGGGAAGTACTCGGTACTGTGCAGTACAAGTGAAGTACTCTTACTGTGCAGTACAAGTGAAGTACTCTTATTGTGCACAAACTATATTATTCTTTGTTCAAATGTACAAACCTATGCAAAGAACCATATCTGAAAAAAACAATTTAAGATTGATTTTTTCCAGAAACCAATTTCTAGTAAGGATATTTTCTTTAAATTTCGGAAAATTTCCTTTAATTTTGGGAAATTGTCTTCAATTTTTGTGAATTTTCCTTCTATTTCAGACAATTTCGAGAAATTCTCTTCAATTCCCTTTCATTTTCAGGAAATTTCTGGGAAATGTTGCTCAATTTTTCTTTAATTTTACTTCAGTTTTACCTAATTGTTCAATTTGATGTTAATAATTTCCCAATTTTACCTCTCAACCGTGAAGAAAGTATTCAGCTGGGAAGGTAAGATCCTCTCAGGAGGCTGCTGCTTGCTCCATTGCTTCCTACTACGCATCTGGTTACATCCAAAAATTGTGTGGTTAATGGTACCATCAGTAATTATGTCCAAGACAAGTGTAATATCTCATCAAAGCTGTTGTTCAAATGTGCCCCCCCCTTCCCCTTTCCCCAATGGTCAGGTCTGGCTATATACCTGCTGATGATGGCATAGGATTTCAGGCAATCATTCTTATATTCCAAACTTTTGCTTTACTTTAAGACACAAAGTGATAAACTTCTCACCATCAAACCCAAAGTTGGGACCAACACCCCTCTGCATAGTCGCAACCACAGGGAAGACATCGTTGTCACCTGCATTCGTCTCGGCCACTCCTCTCTCACTCACTCCCATCTCTTATCTGGCTCCCCTGTCCCTCTGCCCCACTTGTAACACCGATCTCTCCATCAAGCATATTTTCTTAACCTGTCCCCTATACCAAAACTCTAGATCTCTTCTCTCCTCACTCTCCTTATCTCGGACCTTTTCGAAACAATTCCTCAAACATCATCAACTTCCTCCGCAACAACAACCTCTTTCACCACATATAATCTCCTCCCCTCCTGCCCTTCTTTACCTAACCTTATACACCCCTTTCTTTTCACCTAACTTTTTCTCCCATATTCAGCCTTTCCCCTTTATATTCCTTACAAACCTTCCATCTCCTCACTATCCTTACTCGTACACCATTATTTATTAACACCCTCTTGGCACTTTTGACTCTAACTGTCGCAGTGTCGTTAAACATCAACAAACCAAACCAAAAGACAAAGTGAAAAATTATTAATGAAAGGCAAGTGCATAAACAAATTCAAATTTGAAACTGATTTTGTTGGGCAAGTTTTGCTTTCATACAGTATGTTTTCATAGTATTTTTGTAAAACTTTCTGTCCCCCCTCCCCCCTTTCGAATTTAATTTTGCTTAGATTTTTGTCCTTAAATTTCCAAACTCTGTTTGCTCTAAGTTTATGCAATTATTGCTATGAGCTTCATGCAATCAACTACAGTATCTGCATTTACAATTCTCCATACCAAGATATTAATAAATAAGAGCATATAAAAAAAAGACATTATTAGAAAAGTGTGGGTGGAGTAGGTATATCTTTGCTTGTTTTAATTCTATTTTTTTTATCTCTATCAAACAGACAATTTTTTGCATATAATCCTTACTTGTATATTTTCAAACTATATTTGTTCAAGGAAATTAGCATGCCAGACATCGCATTTAAGTGTGTGTGTACAAGTACATGCATGTAAACAGGATATCATGGGTTAAGTGCTGTCTATGATAGAGAACATTAAGAGGGAGGCAAGTATAAAAAACGCCCCCAGGAATTGTAGAGGTAACATTAGTTAGAAAATAACTTTGAAATAAAGTATAAAAAACATGAAAATTGCAAAACAAATTCCAACAAATTTGGATAACCATCTTCCATCTTTCAAAATTTTCAGGCATGAAGATGTAAAAACCATTATAATATATTAAAACTTGACCATTTTATTACAGTGCAGAATTTTAAGGTCTAATATAACAAATGATGCAAATTTTATTGAAATTTTTGAAACATTACTAAGAAGAAAGCATGTGATTTTCCTTATATCTTAATTCGTTGCTTTTCAGTTAAAGATTTTGAGCTGCCATCTCGTATTATAAGGTGGGGGGGGGGGAAGGGTTGGGGGCACGAGTCATTTGCATATGTCCGTCCCTGTCTATAGATAGCAAAGTAAAGTAAAAGTTGGCACTTCATTCTTACAAAGGGCAATTTTCCAATGGGAACCCATTTCCCTGTACATGGAACTGATACAAATTGCCAGTTTCCTGCTATTGGGTCAGTAATTAAGGGACATTTCATTTTGAAAGGAGCATTTTTGTAATATTAAAAAAAGTGTGTGCAAATTCCACTAGATCTTGCACCTTTGACAGTAATTGAGGGGCACTTTTCATTTTCAAAAGGGGCACTTTTTTCATCTTTCAGAAAATTGGGGGGCTCATGCAACAGTGACTCCCGGTTCCTACACCTATGGACAGAACACCAGTCCATTGCAGGTTAAAGATATATGGACAGCTACATATAGCAATAACACCTGCTGAAATGATTGAAAATGTACTAAAATCCATGAAAACAGCAAACATCGAATTTGGTCAAAAATTGATTATTTTACAGCATTTTCAAACTGAGATACCTATTTGACATAAAATGCATAATATATTGTGATCTCAGAATGGGACAACTATTGCTTCCGTTATCTTATTGTATTTGGATCCTTCCCCAAATACAGTATTTTGAAAGAGAGAAGTTGACTGTAGTGAACAGAAAGTTGGATATCATTATAACCTTGACCCATATTTTGAAATAGAATGCAACTTGAGTACATCTGATATTTGACATTTGGGAAAGAAATATAAAAAATTATGTTACAGAATTTGAGCTGTATTGCCATTCATATGGTGTACATCATTACTTTTGCACATGTTGAAAATTGGATTTAGATACTTTAGATTTAGAAACTTTGATTTGTCATAACTTATAAGTGCTATTGTGACCATGTAAAGATTGTTCTGCTCAGGAGTTCATGCTCTTTTATATGGGTACAAATCTGCCTGTATACCTTTACCATATACCGCCCCAGCAATGCTGGATCTTATTTTACTGTGAGTGAACTGGAACTCATGGCCACATTGCAGCGCTCTTGAGGGGAGTCAAACGGTCGAATCCAGTATTTTTTGCATACATGTATGACTCCTTAAGCACTGAGCCACTAGCTGCACTTGGCTGTTAGCTCTTCAAAATGGCTTTAAGCTCTTGAGAGCTCGCTCCTCTTTGGCTTTTACGAGTTTGCTGTTAGATGAAAGTTTGTATTGGTCAGACCCTTAACTTGATTTGAAAATGGGCAGGGTGCTAGATTTGTTAAAGGTCACATTAAGCGCGTGAAGCCCTACGCCTTTTCAGCGTGAGGTCCAAGGGCCTTACGCCTTCAAGCTACTCCATAATCCTACTTCAGAATGAAACTATTCTGAATGATTAAGGACCATTCATGAGCCAAAGAGGATTATTTCTTACTACGCTTTTATTCGTGTTCTGTATTCATGTAATGTTTCTCACTTTTGATGTTAAGATTATTAAGTTTTATAAGATGTTGACCTCAAAACACTTGTCATTAAGAAAAAAAAGATACAACAAAAATACAATTTTTTTCTGAGGGAAGGGGCAGGCCAAATATGGGTGCGGCAGGTCCCAAGAGGGGTGGGGTTAATGGGTGGACCACCCCCTTGAAACGGCAAAGCTAGGGCACTGATAGTTCTAATTGGGAGTTTGCGGTAAGCTTAAAGTAAGTTAGGCAAATGTTTCACTAGTTATTGAGGGTGCCCTTTTCTGACCATGAGTTTGGTTGTAGTAGTGAATGAGATCATCTTTTTGTTTTGGTCAGATAAAAGATAGTCTGTACCCACTAAACCAAATGTATTTAAGACAAAAGTTAAAAAAAAAGTTACTTGAGTAGGTAGGAACTTAGGAAAAAGGTAGGAAATTATGGTAATTGCCTTCTTTCTCCTTACAGCTCCTGAATCATGTTTCATCATATCAAGATTTGTGTATCCCACTGCCAGAGATATTATGCTGGTAAGTTTGTTTATCTTTGTATTTACTGATGACATGTGGGACAGGATGGCATGACATGTGAGACAGGGTGGCATGACATGTGGGACAGGGTGGCATGACATGTGGGACAGGGTGGCATGAAATTTGGGACAGGGTGGCATGACATGTGGGACAGGGTGGCATGACATTTGGGACAGGGTGGCATGACATGTGGGACAGGGGGGCATGACATGTGGGACAGGGTGGCATGACATTTGGGACAGGGTGGCATGACATGTGGGACAGGGTGGCATGACATGTGGGACAGGGTGGCATGACATTTGGGACAGGGTGGCATGACATGTGGGACAGGGTGGCATGACATGTGGGACAGGGTGGCATGACATGTGGGACAGGGTGGCATGACATGTGGGACAGGGTGGCATGACATGTGGGACAGGGTGGCATGACATTTGGGACAGGGTGGCATGAAATGTGGGGCAGGGATGAATGGTGTATGGGATGGGGCGGCAGGATATGTGGGACAGGGTGGTAAAGCATATAATGATAATAATTAATTTATATAGCGTTTTATGTATACAATCATATTTAAAAATCCTTTACAATGAAATCAGTAAATGAAACTACCTCTCACCCCATAAAATGCTAATGAAAAAGAACTAAATTATCTATTGAAATAAGCTTTGAAAAGATGAGTTTTAAGAACTTTTAAAAACGTAGATTGATTTTTGGTTTGTCTGATCTTAACTGGTAGTTCATTCCACCAAAGTGGTCCAACCCTAGAAATTCCCTCCCACCAAGTGTTGTGTGCTTTATAGTAAGTACATAAAGCCAAACAGCATTTCTATTACAAAGATTATATTTGGTGTATTCAGAAAATATGAGTTCTTGAAGATAGGATTGGTGATTTACAGTGAATACATTTAAAAACTAATACTAAAGTCTTAAATCTAATTCTCAGAGTAATTGGGAGCCAATGCAGAGAATAGAGAATGGGAGTTATATGGTCATATTTCTTAGCCTTTCTTACTATCCGTGCAGCAAAATTTCAAATACGTTGAATGGATTGAATTATGTTACTGGTGGGATGTCATGTGGTGGAATAGCTTCTGGATTTCATGTACGGTTTCCTGTAGGGAGGGATGGAGGATGTGGGACAGAGGTTGGGATGAGATGTTGGACAAAGGTTGGAAAGTGTCATTAGCGGAGAGGGGATTTGTATCATTTGCGATGTCTGGTTTCAAAATGAATGAGATATTGAAGAGTTGAGATATTTATTTTAGGCCAGGCCTTTATTTAGAAATTCTTATTAGCATCCTGAGAGTACTCCATAAGGCATGTAATGCTACGGTCATCACAAAATAGCTATGGGGTCACAAAAAATGTGCAAAGCTCATGTGTTTAAAGGATTAGTTCAGGGGTCAAGCAAGTCCATTCTATATTAAAGAGGACTGCAAAAGAAACAAAATGGTGAAGAAAACATTCAAACATCTTATTCCACATAGGAACTATCTAAGTTTAAAATTTGGTATAATTTGCCCAGAAATGTTTGAAATCAGACTAGTTGTGACTACATCCTCAGATTTCTCAAAGTCTTTATGTATGTTATCATATTTTGTGGCTTAAAAATCAATGTATATGTCAGGAAAGTATAAAAACATAATCTAGTAAGGGTAATTATAATTATCTACCTGAAGAAAGTTTGAGTAAAATTATTCAAATAGTAAAATTGCTAAATAGGTTTTCTTTAAAATACATTAACAAGTTTTAAGAGTATAAGGAACTTACATAATAGATTTACTACACCAGTCATTTCTACACAAATAAGACTAAAGCTTTAAACTAACGGAATGAGATATTAAAGTACTTTCTCATATAAAGTAAACTTTAAAGTTTTGTAACTGTGACATAAACTATTATGATACTTGTTATATTGCTCTCGATTGGGTTTTAACATTTGGTTATTCTCGAGGTCGGACATCCGGGAATGTTGTGGTGCACAACGGTGTAACAATGTTTTTTTTGACAATCTCAAACTTCTGTCAAAGGGGAAAACAAACAGTCAGTTATTATTGCAGTCAATGGGAGAAAAACATATTTGTTGTCACTTTTCAACAAATACTGGACAGAATTGATTTTTCTTCAAATATGATGTGTATTAGATAATAGTTTCCAACATATATGAGTACCATTAATTTTCGCCAACTGGCTGAGTCGACACAAGTATTCATAAAAAATATCCTATTTGCTGTAATGATAAAGTTTCCCCTCCACTTGGCAAAACCGTACTGAGCTCGTACACGGTTACGTCGACTCCGACCAGGAGAATATAAAGCCTAAGCACTTCCCGAGTCAATAATTCCACCAGTGTATGAAGTGGTTCAATGCACGTTTTTGTATTTGATTATATAATCTAAAGACAGAGAGAGACTTTTATTTATACACTGCCCTGATATATTAAAGTGAGACAAGCATGCCAAAGAATGGAGAAGAAACAAATAAAAACACATTCAGGCAAATTTAACCAATATTTCTTATATCGTACAGTAGTACAAATATAAGTATTGTAATCACAATCATGCCCTGTATGGGTAACCAATGTTATTTGATATGTTCTTCTGGTTTACTTTGAGCAGGGAGATGCCACTATCTTCTAAAATGCCATCTCCCTGCTTAAAGTGGCTAAGCTGAGCTAAATCCATCCGAGCCATCAGGCTCATAGAGACGGTGCTTATCCCCGGTTTTATTTGCGCAAGCAGATGAGAGCACATGACTCCCCCTGGACGGGGCCCCAGTCTATCGCAGCTTATCTCCCCAGCAGTGCTGGTACTCATATTACATCACAGTGGACTGAAGCAAAGTGTCTTGCTCAGGACACAATGCAGCGCTCATGACGGGAATTAAATCTGGTACCTTTTAAAGAGCATGACTCGTTAGCCACTGAGCTACTGCAGCTCTTAACAATATTTTCTGCCAGGGATATTTTGTAAATGGCAGGAGCTTTATAAGGGTGTTTCAGCTGATGTGAGATAACATGACTTTGTTTACATCGCCATTTTGTAGAACAGACTTGTCTGTCTGCTGTACACTTATGTACCTTTGCATGTTGTTGCATAAGATTACTTTTGTAAGTAGCATGCTGGAATCGCGCTGTGCCCGTTGGTTGCACTAACTAATAGGCGTGTTTAGAATCCACAGATTGAGATTAGTTGAAGTACTTTGAGGTAATTTTTCTTTAAAATAACATTTTATAATAAAAAACTAATTCATTTGGCCAGTTCATTTTAATCAGCGCGTGTTTATATGCCTAGCACGTGTTTTACATGCTCAGTGTGTGTTTTCATCACCAGCGTGTGCTACAGCGCGTGCTTTAGACTGAGTCTGTTTGTTTTACATGTGATGTAACTGAGCTGTGTGAAGATCAGACACATGACATACTCAACGCGCAAAGCTCTGCCCTGCAAAATGGCTCCCAGTTGAGTTAGAGTCACATGATGAAATCCTCAGTTAATGAGTTTCCCATGTCAAGGCATGATGAGACAAATGTACCAACTAGCATTGCTTTCCTTTGTTAAATATTCCTTGAGTCAAATATTTGTCAGTGATGTTCTTAGGATGTGTTTATCATAACTTGTAAGATATCAAATATAGGCTTAAGTGATATATTTTTGTCCATGATTTTCTATCTTTTATATATCCACATTTTTCCAGCCTGATAAAAAGTAATAAATGACAGATTTGAGGAGCACCTACAGTTATTACATCTGATTGTATACAGTTCTTGCTTTATGTGTTGAGCTGTTACCTGATTGATGCTGTATTTATTTGAAATCCTAGCCGCACCGCCTGCAGTTCTGTAGACAATCGAATCTCTTCTTGCATACATACAAACCACTCATATTACATAAATGCAAAAGCATATCATAATATCTGACCTACTTAATTACCCTTTCAGATGTAGGGATTGCTGCTTATACTGTGGGTTGTGTGATGCATAAATCAGTACACAAATTACTATGCAGAAATTCATGTCATTAGGAAATCTTTTCTCCAGGGAAGGTTGTCTTAAATTCTATGGTTAAAATGGAATCTTGTCTACGGAAATAAAAGTATTTTTGACCTTTTCTGATGCAGGTATTATCGTCAGTTGGGAAATAATGTTTGGTTGAATGATGTCATACAGATTAGTTTGATAGTTTGTCAGCAGATGGTATGAATTATGAATGACCTCTTAACCCTTGACCTACAAATTGTTGTAATTTGAAAGTCTAGTGAAACCTAGAGGCAATTTGTGATGTCATCAATTGAGAACCTTACTAATCTCATGCCACAATAGTTTAAAGGGTTGCAACTGTATAATATATCATATCTTACTAAGAATTTCTGAAGCTAATGCAAGATTTATGATTTGTGAAAGGGAATCCTGCACAAAATCTAAAGGCAAAAGATGTGTGGAAACATACGCACAGTAGAAGCAACAAAGTTGAATTGCATTTTGCTCTCTTATATTGCCGTGAATTTTCATTTTGATTTATATGATAGAGGACTATTAAAGAAACAATTTGGTGTAAAAATTGTGCTGGTAGCTTTTTCTGTTTAGGAGTTATTTATTGCATTTTAAAGATTGTGCGAGTGTGTTGAAAAATGATCTCACAGTGGAAAATGTGGTGTCATAAAGGCAGATCCAACACAACTCTCAATTTCTAAAATCAAAATAAATGTTTTTCTTTTACTTAAGAGTGTAAGGTTCATGAGCAGATTGGCAAATCACATTCTTATAAAGGGTATGCCCCATCTCGATAAATAAACAAAAAAATGCTTCCAGTAATTTAGGAGGAGGCAATTAATTTCAAAAGCAATACACAAGACTTGTCTTGGATCTGCCTTTATGACATCACACTGTACACTGTGAGGTCACTTTTCAACACACTCGCACAATCTGTGAAATGCAACAACTCCCAAACGGAAAAAAGATATCAACATGATTTTTACTCCAAATTGCTTTTTTAATAGTCGATATGAAAATGAAAATTCACAGGAATATTTCTTTATTAGGTGCTATGAAGACAAGAAAAGTGTTTCAGACTTACTTGAAATTGATTGTTTCACAGGTTTTAAATTTGCATGTCTTTTTAATAATGGACATTTTGTTATGCAAATTGGTAGATCTCTATTATTTTTGCAAATCTGTATTATTGTTGTTGTGCTCTACCAAATGTCTTTGGGTTTGTGGTTTCCAGCTACAGTACTGTATATACCCTTCAATCAATTTCTTACTGATAAAGGGTAATATAAAATATTTTTTTGTTTTGATGCCTGAAATTCAGAAAAGAAATTCATAAAGCTGCATAAACAGTATGATTTATGTTCCCACGCAATGATCACAAATTTTGCATATATTGAAGAAAAAAAATCCTTAAACTTTAGTGTGATAAAACAGTCATTAAAGGGCATGCTTTCTCAGCCATTTCAAATTAGACGAAGAACCTGCTCCAGTCTGTCTATGCCAACTCATGCACTCACTGAACCTGTCTCAAGAACCTATTCCACTGGCAAGAGTTTCATCCACACTGCAGTCCAAGCTTGGAACAGACTGTTGAAGGAGAGAATCAAGACAAAGGTGCCCAGTCATTCAAGACAAAGGGGTCCAGTCATTCAAGACAAAGGGGTCCAGTCATTCAAGACTATGGGGTCCAGTCATTCAAGACAAAGGTGCCCAGTCATTCAAGACAAAGGTGCCCAGTCATTCAAGACAAAGGGGTCCAGTCATTCAAGACAAAGGGGTCCAGTCATTCAAGACAAAGGGGTCCAGTCATTCAAGACAAAGGGGTCCAGTCATTCAAGACAAAGGTGCCCAGTCATTCAAGACAAAGGGGCCCAGTCATTCAAGACAAAGGGGTCCAGTCATTCAAGACAAAGGTGCCCAGTCATTCAAGACAAAGGTGCCCAGTCATTCAAGACAAAGGTGCCCAGTCATTCAAGACAAAGGGGTCCAGTCATTCAAGACAAAGGAGCCCAGTCATTCAATACAAAGGGGTCCAGTCATTCAAGACAAAGGGGTCCAATCATTCAAGACAAAGGTGTCTAGTCATTCAAAACAAAGGGGTCCAGTCATTCAAGACAAAGGAGCCCAGTCATTCAAGACAAAGGGGGCCAGTCATTCAAGACAAAGGGGTCCGGTCATTCAAGACAAAAAGGTCCAGTCATTCAAGACAAAGGTGTCCAGTCATTCAAGACAAAGGTGCCCAGTCATTCAAGACAAAGGGGTCCAGTCATTCAAGACAAAGGGGTCCAGTCATTCAAGACAAAGGTGCCCAGTCATTCAAGACAAAGGTTCCAGTCATTCAAGACAAAGGGGTCCAGTCATTCAAGACAAAGGGGTCCAGTCATTCAAGACAAAGGTGCTCAGTCATTCAAGACAAAGGTGCCCAGTCATTCAAGACAAAGGTGCCCAATCATTCAAGACAAAGGGGTCCAGTCATTCAAGACAAAGGGGTCCAGTCATTCAAGACAAAGGGGTCCAGTCATTCAAGACAAAGGTGCCCAGTCAATCAAGACAAAGGGGTCCAGTCAATCAAGACAAAGGGGTCCAGTCATTCAAGGGGTCCAGTCATTCAAGACAAGATTCAAGACAAAGGGGGTCCAGTCAGTCATTCAAGACAAAGGGTCCAGTCATTCAAGACCAGTCAGTCATTCAAGACAAAGGGGTCAAGACAAAGGGGTCCAGTCATTCAAGACAAAGGGGTCCAGTCATTCAAGACAAAGGTGCCCAGTCATTCAAGACAAAGGTGCCCAGTCATTCAAGACAAAGGGGACAATGGGGTCCAGTCATTCAAGACAAGTCATTCAAGACAAAGGTGCCCAGTCATTCAAGACAAAGGGGTCCAAGACAAAGGTGCCCAGTCATTCCAGTCAGCCCAGTCATTCAAGACAAAGGGGTCCAGTCATTCAAGACAAAAGGGTCCAGTCATTCAAGACAAAGGGTCCAGTCATTCAAGACAAAGGGTCCAGTCATTCAAGACAAAGGGTCCAGTCATTCAAGACAAAGGGTCCAGTCATTCAAGACAAAGGGGTCCAGTCATTCAAGACAAAGGGGTCCAGGTCAAGACAAAGGTGCCCCAGTCAATTCAAGACAAAGGGTCCAGTCAAGACAAAGGGGGCCCAAGACAAAGGTCCAGTCATTCAAGACAAAGGGCCCAGTCATTCAAGACAAAGGGGTCCAGTCCAGTCATGGGGTCCAGTCATTCAAGACAAAGGGGTCCAGTCATTCAAGACAAAGGGGTCCAGTCATTCAAGACAGTCAGTCATTCAAGACAAAGGGTCAGTCATTCAAGACAAAGGGTCCAGTCAATCAAGACAAAGGGGTCCAGTCATTCAAGACAAAGGGGTCCAGTCATTCAAGACAAAGGGGTCCAGTCATTCAAGACAAAGGTGCCCAGTCATTCAAGATAAAGGGGTCCAGTCATTCAAGACAAAGGGGTCCATTCATTCAAGACAAAAGGGTCCAGTCATTCAAGATAAAGGGTCCAGTCATTCAAGACAAAGGTGCCCAGTCATTTAAGACAAAGGTACCCAGTTATTCAAGACAAAGGTGCCCAGTCATTCAAGATAAAAGGTGCCCAGTCATTTAAGACAAAGGTGCCCATGCAGTCATTCAAGACAAAGGAGTCCAGTCATTCAAGACAAAGGGGTCCAGTCAATCAAGACAAAGGGGTCCAGTCAATCAAGACAAAGGGGTCCAGTCATTCAAGACAAAGGGGTCCAGTCATTCAAGACAAAGGGGTCCAGTCATTCAAGACAAAGGGGTCCAATCATTCAAGACAAAGGGGTCCAGTCATTCAAGACAAAGGGGCCCAGTCATTCAAGACAAAGGGGTCCAGTCAGTCCAGTCATTCAAGACAATCCAGTCATTCAAGACAAAGGGGGTGCCCAGTCAATCAAGACAAAGGGGTCCAGTCAATCAAGACAAAGGGTCCAGTCATTCAAGACAAAGGAGCCCAGTCAATCAAGACAAAGGGGTCCAGTCATTCAAGACAAAGGGGTCCAGTCAATCAAGACAAAGGGGTCCAGTCATTCAAGACAAAGGGGTCCAGTCATTCAAGACAATGGGGTCCAGTCATTTAAGACAATGGGGTCCAGTCATTCAAGACAAAGGTGCCCAGTCATTCAAGACAAAGGGGTCCAGTCATTCAAGACAAAGGGGTCCAGTCATTCAAGACAATGGGGTCCAGTCATTTAAGACAATGGGGTCCAGTCATTCAAGACAAAGGTGCCCAGTCATTCAAGACAAAGGTGCCCAGTCATTCAAGACAAAGGTGCCCAGTCATTCAAGACAAAGGGGTCCAGTCATTCAAGACAAAGGGGTCCAATCATTTAAGACAAAGGGGTCCAGTCATTCAAGACAAAGGGGTCCAGTCATTCAAGACAAAGGGGTCCAGTCAATCAAGACAAAGGGGTCTAGTCATTCAATACAAAGGGGTCCAGTCATTCAAGACAAAGGGGTCCAGTCATTCAAGACAAAGGGTCTAGTCATTCAATACAAAGGGGTCGATTCATTCAAGACAAAAGGGTCCAGTCATTCAAGATAAAGGGTCCAGTCATTCAAGACAAAGGGGTCCAGTCATTCAAGACCCAGATGCATGTATCATCTCAGCACCATAGCAGAAGATTATTCACTTTTCATCCCTAAACTGCTGTGAACCATTGATCGGCCCATGAGAACATCCCGCATAGTGTCTTGTCTGTACTTGTGTTGACCTGGTCATACTTTACAGTACCTCATGCTATGGTTCACCTCACATTTTATATACAAATAAAAATATGTATACAAAAACCTGATTCCTCAAGGTAGTATGTTATCAATCATACGTTGTCATTCATCATGAGGATGAGCAAAAAGAAAATTTAGTTTTTGAGTTTGGAAAGAAGATTTTGTTTGATTTGTAAACAAGGATGATTGAGATACAGTACCTTTTTGTAATCACAAGGTTGTGCTATTTTTTTTTCTATCAATGTCGATTACTGGCATTGGCATCTAATGTCAGGCTTTTATTTTTAGGACAACATGAAACAACACTGTAGTATACATATCAAGAACCCTAAAAATGCTCGTTAGATTTTATTGAGTCCCCTATTAAAAAAACATTACACATTTTTTGGGAGATTTTTTTGGTTGGCAGTTTTATCTGACAGTTGATCGGCAACCAAAAACTTGCATACATTTTATTTTTTATATAAGGAAATCGTGTCTGATCATTAAATTACTCCTGTATTTCTATTTCTCATGAACTGGTCCCTACTCTGGATTCCTTAAAAGATGCCAAGGTCTCGAGCTACTGCATATTAAAAGCTCATATTAAACTGAAAACTGCACGCCTTTCTGTTTACCGACTGCTGAGAAACTTTCCAAGCTAGTCAATTCAAAATCAAATTTCCGTCTGTTCAATAATGTATTTTGTATCGAGACTGATTGTACAGACTATTTAACTAAAACGAGGAATTTCTTTCCTCTCTAATGTGTAATGTGCTTCTGCAAATATAGGAAGTGTTACTTTCATTTAAGCACCCCAGAGATTTGCAGTTACTGATCTAGAATTCATTACCTATTCGTTACATCTTGGCTGTAATGGATTCATGATCATGTGTGTTCTCACCGTTAATTGCAAGGAAGGGAGCGATAAGTTGCGTGATGTTGATGAGATGGCCTTGTGTGTGAGATGGGACTGATTGGCGCAATTCACTATTGGTACAATTTTAGTTTGCAGAAAAAAGTTGTTTTCGTTAAAGCTGAGCTTTCGATATAATAGTGAATGTGTTTTGATTAGTATGTTTAAAATGCATTATTTCCAAACGTTTGAAAAGGTGGAAAAGCTGTTTTCGTTAGAGCTGAGCTTTCGATATAATAGTGAATGTGTTTTGATTAGTATGTTTAAAATGCATTATTTCCAAACCATTTTTAATGTACTGTATGCAAAATCTGTCACGGTATCAATACAGTAGATTACAAGCCGAGGTTTGTGTTTGAATCTTGTTCCTGATCAACCACTGGTGACATACTGTAATTAATGTACAGTATGTTTAATGTCTTTTCCATTTAATATTGTGTGTTGGGGGTATGGATAAGTGTCAGAAAGTCTATTTTAGAGTTGGCCGCTTTCCTTCAAACTATTGTGGCAGACATTAAATAGCACATTACATGAAGGGACAGCTGTTCAACATTCCATAAACAACATTACAGATTTGCCTAAATTCTTGAATAATTAGCCCTAACAATTTAAAAGGTAGTAATTTTGTATTATGTTCCTGATTTTGAGCGAATAATATGTTCCTGGTTTTCATAACTGCTATCTTGAGGTGTCACTTGTCACTAAAGTAAACATCTAGTTTGACTTGCGGAAATAAGAGACTTATTTGATTTTATGTCACGATATCTGTTCTACATTTCAATTTTTTAAACATATTTGCACTGTCTTTCTCCAAACATTTTCTTTTCACTAGCAGCATGCTGCCAGTCATGTCAGTTAACAAAATTAAATCATATTTCTCTGTGGGCAGTTCTCTTTTCTCAGAAATTCGATGCGTTTGTTTTCATTTCTTATTTGTTCAAGACATAAAACCCTGTACTGTAAGTGTACGTACACTGTCCATATGTTTACTGTGCTAACAGTCAGAATCAAGGATATTAGATTTTACTTTGCTTCTGAGTTACACAAGCAGGTCTGATAGAGAATTTACCGTGCTGCTGTCTAACCGTAGATTTCCATGAACATAATTACTGTTTACTTTTTCTTCAACTCATCATAATTGTTTCTGTCAAAAGGTTTACATTCAATATGCAGTAGTGAACAAGAGAGTTATATTTGAGTTTATATGTGCATACAGTATATATGATTGGAGGACTGTTAAAGGAATTTTGCCATGAATATTTATTTTCATATTTATTTGTATATATATATATATATATATATATATATATATATATATATATATATATATATATATATATATATATATATATATATATATATATATATATATATATATATATATATATATATATATATATATATATATATATATATATATATATATATATATATATATATATATATATATATCAATTAAATATATATATATATATAAATATATATATAATATATATAATATATATATATATACAATATATATATATATATATATATATATATATATATATATATATATATATATATATATATATATATATATAATATATATATATATATATATATAAATATATGAATATATATACATATATATATATATATATATATATATATTATATATATATATATATATATATATATATATATATATATATATATATATATATATATATATATATATATATATATATATATATATATATATATATAGATAGAGGACTATTAAAGGAATTTTGCCATGAATATTCATTTTCATATATATATTTATATATATGATTGAGGACTATTAAAGGAATATTGACATGAATATTCATTTTCATATATATGATAGGAGGACTATTAAATGAATATATCATGAATATTCATTTTCATGTATGTGATAAAGGACTGTTAAAAGAATAGTGCCATCAGTATTCATTTTCATATATTTATGATAGAGGAATATTAAAGGAATATTGCCATGAATATTTATTTTCATATATATATGATAAGAGGACTATTAACGGAATATTGTCATGAGTATTCTCATATATCTGATAGAGGACTGTAAAAGGAATATTTCCATGAATTTTCATTTTCATATATATGAAAGAGGACTATTAGAGAAACAATCATGTTGATATCTTTTTCCATAAATGAGATTGCATTTCAAAGATTGTGCGAGTGTGTTGAAAAGTGACCTCACAGTGTACAGTGTGATGTCATAGGCAGATCTAAGACAATTCTTATGTATTTTTATAATACAAAATTATGTTTTTTTCTTTAATTTAGATTGTAAGGTTCATGAGCTGCTAGGCAAAGCTTGTTCTTATAAAGTGCATGTAATACCCCATCTCAATAAATAAACAAAAAAATGCTTCCAGCAATTTAGGAAGCGTCAATCATTTTTTAATGAAATACACAAAAATTGCCTTGGATTTGCCTGTGTGACTGTCTACTGTGAGGTTGTCACTTTTCAACACACTTGCACAATCTTTGAAATGCAATCATTCCTAAACAGAAAAAGATATCAATACGATTTCTATACCAATTTGTTTCTTTACTAGTCCTGTATTATAAAGGAAATGCACATTCATGGGAATATTCCTTTAAAGAAAGAAAATAGTGATAAAACAATGGTGATATCTCAATCCATGCAGGCGTTATTGCGTTTCTGTATAATTCTGCATGTTCTCATTAAGTGCATGCTATACCCCATCTCGATCAATACTTAAAACTGTCTTGGAAGTGCAGCTATGACATCATGATCACTGTTGAATTGGACTAAATGAACCTGTCACTTTTTACCACAATCTGGAAATCTTTTAAATGGGATAACTTTTAAATCGAGTAAGAAAAAAACATATTGTTTTTCCCACCAATTTGTTGTTCTCTTTCATTTGAGTCTACATCAAAATCACAAGATACCACTTTCTTTTCACCTAATTTGTTCTCCCACATTCAGCCTTTCCCCTTTATCTCCCTTACAAACCTTCCTTTCCTCACTATCCTTACTCTTACACCATAATTTATTAACACCCTTTTGGCACATTTGACTGTTGACTGTCGTGGTGCCGTTAAACATCAACAAACTAAACCAAACCACATTCTTTCAAGGATCAGTGTATTATGTACATTGTACAGGTGGAGGTTAATTTGCTGAATTGCTTCAAAAACTGCTAATAAAAATGGCACAAGTTCAAAATCAGTTGTGATGCAGGAATGAGCATATTAAATTCTCAATTGTGTATAAACACTTAAATAAAAACAATAAAAATGGCACAAGTTCAAAATCAGTCATGATGCAGGAATGACCATAATTCTCTAGTGTGTTATGTAAATCCATTGTTTTAAATCATCTTCACAAATTTTGGGAAAGGAGTACTTAAGTGATTCTGATAAAAATGTTTTTGGATACCCGTCATTCAAAGGTGAAGTGGAAAATACTGCACATTCTTATTGACTGACACTAAGGAGAACATAGTCAGAATTAATCATAAATTTCCCACGGTTCTGAATACAGGTGTTGAATTATATTATATTAATATATATTAATTCTAATATATAATATATTAGTTAATATATAATATTAGTTCAATATAATTTACCACTTGAAGAAAATTAAAGGAAAAAAAATCTGTTTTGAAAAAATTTGTCAATTGCTATGAAAGTGTGGATAAAATCAATACAGCTAATGTTTTCTTATTAAAGCAAATGAGACAGAAGTTTATATTTGAATAATTTTCTTTACACAATAAGAAATAGAAGTAGTTTTCTCACCATGTTCTTTCTTTAATGTCATCTCTTATAACTTGCTTGAATATTTAACTAATCCTGCAAAGGATTAGTTCCGGGATCAAGAGTGAAGAAAGCATTCAAAAATGTTATTTTGAGTTTGGTATCATTTGTGTAGAAATGACTGAAATCAGGCTAGTTGTGACATCACAGACTCAGATTCCTCAAAGGTTCTCATGTGTATTATATCATATTTCTTCATGTGATTTTGTGGCTTTAAAACCATTGAATGTGTCAGGAAAGTAGTAAAATAGAAACTTGTAATGGTAATTATAATGTACCACCTGAATAAAGTTTGCAGAAAAATAATTCAAAAGTTTAATTAATTTTTGGTGAGCTTGCGAAGCATAATGTGAACCTATGTAATGGCGATTCTGTCTGTCAGTCGCATGGCCGTCTGGCTGTCCGACATTTCTCTGAAATGTTGAAGTTTTTTGAGAATTTGCAGACCTCCAGAAAATAATAAAGTTTCTTCAGATGTCCTTATGGAAGATTATAATTTCCTTACAAAATGTTTTAGTTTTTAGAGACACTTAGAACAAGATTAAAGACTAGTTTCCTTAAAAAGTCTACAAAACATTTGTTATTTTCTTAGAAGATAAGTGTAAAATGATATAATTTTCCAATAATCTTCAAAGATCCTCAAACGTCTCTCTCGTAGCACTGGAGATTTAAAAATTCCTAAAATTGTATCAGGCATGATTATTAAACTCTGCCTGTATAATTGTGTCTGTTTATTTGAATAAAGTTGCTACAGTATATGAACTGACCAGACTTTTTTTATTTAGTATGCTCAGTCATGGAGTGTGAAAGGATGTGACTGCATATCGACATAGGGAGGGATACCATGTGGGACATAGATGGGGGCCATGTGGGACATATGATTTAATATATACAGTACCATGTGGTATACACCAAGGGCTACAGTATATCAGGCATAATTATTTGACTCCTTTTTTCTTCTTCTTATTTAACAACTCATTTGCATATAAGTTATTATATGAATGGACACTTTCATACATAGTATGTTCAATCAGGGACTGTGATAGCTAGGATGGGACTTCTTTTGGAGCCTGTGGGATGTCATGTGGGACATGGGGTGGGATGCCATGTGGGACATGGGGTGGGATGCCATGTGGGACATTGGGTGGGATGCCATGTGGAACAGGATGGAATGCCCTGTGGGACATAGGGTGGAATTCCCTGGGATGGGATGTCATGTGGGACATAGGATGTCATGTGGGACATGGGGTGGGATGCCATGTGAGACATGGGAGGGATGCCACGAGTAACACAGAGTGTGACAGGTTGGGATGCCATGTGTGACATAGGGTAGGAGGCTATATGGGACATAGGGTAGGAGGTTATGGGGACATGGGATGTGATGCCATGTGGGACATAAAGTAGGATGTCATTGGGAGGGATACCATATGGTGGGATCCAATGTGGGACATGAGGTGGGATGCCATGTGGGACATTGGGTGGGATGCCATGTGGAACAGGATGGAATGCCGTGTGGGACATAGGGTGGAATTCCCTGGGATGGGATGTCATGTGGGACATGGGGTGGGATGCCATGTGAGACATGGGGGATGCCATGTGGGACATGGGGCGGATGCCATGTGGGACATGGGATGGGATGCCACGAGTAACACAGAGTGTGACAGGTTGGGATGCTATGTGTGACATAGGGTAGGAGGCTATATGGGACATAGGGTAGGAGGCCATGGGGACATGGGATGTGATGCCATGTGGGACATAAAGTAGGATGTCATTGGGACATTGGGAGGGATACCATATGGAACATATGGTGGGATCCAATGTGGGACATGAGGTGGGATGCCATGTGGAACAGGGTGGAATGCCTTGTAGGATTTATGGTGGAATGCCGTGTGGTACATAAGGTGGAATGCCATTGGATGGGATGTCATGTGGGACATGGTATGTCATTTGGGACATGGAGTGGGATGCCATGTGGGACATGTAGTGAGATGATATAAGATAGACTTGGTTGACCTCTGGACTATCCTTTAATATCCTGCTTGAACATTGAAGTAATTCTTTAAAAGGGAATTAAACTACTCTAGGAAATAACTTGATCTGTCCATAGACCACTGGGATTCTGAAGAATTTAATTGTTTACAGAAGTATTTACTTTCTGTTTCAAATCATTCTTCATTTGCTTCTATTAAATCTTTTGCTTTGAATGGAGCAAAGAGTCATTAAAAAACAATTCCCTGGATGGCAGATTGTGATAGATTGACAAATTATCATTTTATAGCCAATTCATCACAGTTGTACATGATGTAAATCCATTACATATTGGTGCAGTGCTGTAAATGTGTTTTCTGTTTCTAATACTGTTGTATGTGTACTGCAATAATATGCCAGATCATGAGGGAGATATGTCATTCTAATCTCGTTGGCCTGATAAGCTGATATGAAAGGGACAGATATTCAAATGAAGAATGATAACAAAGCTGTTTAAGTAACATGAAGTGCGAAATCTGCTAAAACTCTTGTTGGAGTTGTAAGATATCAGCATTCCAAGTTTCATTAAGACACTTTCATTTTGATTAATTCATGTTTTGATTTTATGCTGTATTTTCCAACTTATGAAATTTGTGTAAAAAGAAGAATGGTTTAGTTTTGTTATTTTAGAAAAAAAATTCAGGGGGTAGGGAAAATAAAATAAAGAGCAGGTTGGAGGAAGAGGCATGATGAATGAAGGGAGATGGGAGAATCCAGGGTTGGAAATCATTATAAAATTTCCCACAGTTCTGAATAAAGATGTCAAAAATCTTTCCCCGAAAAAGCAGGACAGAAATGATATTAATGTAGTAAATACATCTTTATATGCTCACACTTTAGCACACATGTTCCCTCTTTGGCAGTTGAATATGTACTACTTATAGCGCAATTATGTACGGGTTTAGAGCAATGAACCCATTGCGGCTACCACATAGGCCAATACCATACCACACAGGCCTATACTCTTACTCCAGAAATAAAAAATAAAAATTCTTCCTATGAATTCCTGTTTTTCCTGCAGTTATAACTGCCAAAACTTTGACCTTTTTTTAGATCTGGGAGGGTGGAGCACCCATGTGAACCTATAAACCAAGTGTCTGCATTGTCCCCTGCAGAAATAATGAAAATTAATTGTTAAGAGAATTTTAGCAGATCTTTTGTAGGTTACGTAGACATACAGTTCACTGAACATATATCACATGTACAGGAAATGCAGAATTCAGAATGATTTTGTACCATGAGTTAAGGATAACAGACATTCAAGATATAACTTGCATTCTATCTAGGTATTTGTTACAAAATGAAGGACTTTGTTCACATGGTTTTGCATATATCTTTGATGTTTACTTTATAGCCTACACTGATTTTGAAGGCAGACATGTAAGCTTATATATATGGGTGCAAACTACAACATGTACATACATGTATCAGTGTGCACAGTACTGTATTAGACAGGTTTTGGGTTGGTGATGTGTATATATGCGACCCACCCTAAAATACCAGGGATGCCCAATACCAAACCCCTCTTATATAAATATAATTTTCACCTGCAGATTAGTTCAGTGGTCAAGCAAGTTTATCTTTTATGAAAGAGAACATTTAAATGAAACAAAATGGTGAAAAACTACTTCTTATTCCATTAGGAGATATTCAAGTTTAAAGCTCTGTCTTGTATGTGTAGAAATGACTGGTGTAGTAAGTCTACTATGGAAGGTTGGCGCCTGCATCCTCACATTCTTAACAATTTGTTTATGTATTTTAAAGAAAATTGATTAACTTTTTTACCATTTGAATTATTTTCCCTCAAAATTTCTTCAGGTGATAAATTTATACCTACCCTTACTAGATTCTGTTTTACTACTTTGATGATATCAATGGGTTTTAAGCCAGAAAATCTTGGGAAAAATATATGTTGTGATGCCACTAGTGTGGTTTGATTTGCTTCTACACAAATGATACCAAACTTTATCACCATGTTCAAGTTGCTTCTTTTGGGTACCTCTTTCATATGGAATGAACTTGCTTGACCACCGAACTAATCCTTTAAGGGGATGAATTAGTTCAGTGGTCAAGTAAGTCCATCTTACATGAAAGAGGATAATAAATAGAACAAAATTGTCAAAATTATTCATCTTTTTCTGATGGAGATGATATTCTAGTTTTAAGCTCTGTTTCATTTGTGTAGAAATGGTTGAATTCAAATAACATTATATCCTCTTATTACTCATTAAAGTCTCAAGTTATGTGTATTTTATTACATTTTTCCTGAGATTATTGTGGTTACAACCATTGGTTACAGTATATCAACTAAGCACTAAAGTAGGGAGTCTAGAAAAGTATTATAACTACATGTATGATTTACCACCTGAGAAAAAAAAAAAAAATATTGATACAAGTTTTGACTAATACAAATTTGAATTGATTTTTCATATCAATGAATTTGATGATGTTTCAGTAAAATTAATAGGGTGAGAATGTAATGTCATCAGTCATTTATATTCAGATGTAAGAGGGAACATTATTGAAATGCAACATTAATTGCTAATAAACTGCTTTAAAATCTATTAAAAACCATCAAAGTAGCAAAAAATGACATCAAAATCGGTTCAAGGCCAGATATCATGTTAACATGGACAATATTATACAATAAAAGTCAACGTTTCTGATTAGTTATACTTATCTACCTAATGTGGTGTAGCGGTTATCATACATGTCTACAGACCACGAGGCCCCGGGTTCAAGCCTGGGTTGGGTAAACACGCCAGTGTACCGCAACTGGTTATTAAAGGCTGTGGACATTGACTTGGTTGTCGATGTTATGTCTGTCCATATGTCGTACCTGTGTTCTCGTCCGGGTCGTATTAAGCGTTTTAGATAGCATTGTTACTATCATTAATGAATTCGCAGGCGACGACCCTGTCATTGTGATTGTGTGTTCACTCGTCGATTAGTCATACACAAATACCGAAAACTAATCAATAGCCACTGCGGAAGTGACTAGCACAGTGTACATACATACACAATGCATACAGTACATACTTACTTAAAAACGATCCACAACGGGATGTGATGTAAAAGATTGCAATTTTACGAATTTTACTGAGACGAGATCCCCCCCTTTAAACATTAACCATTTACAGTTTTTAATCTCATGCATCAATTTGCATATTCTATGCAAATTTTGTGATGTATTACAGAGTGATTATGATATTTTCCTTTGTAATCCTTTATATTTTAAATGTCTGTCATAATTCTTTGATGCTATTTCAGTTTAAAAGAAGGCAAATTCATTTGGCTTCTCATTCACTATCTAAGTAATTTTTAACAAAATGGTGGCTCCTGGTAGACTAATTTTTTTCTTCATATTTTCAGAAATATAACAAGCTATGGAGTTGCCATTTTGGTGGTTGGTTTATGCAGGGAGTTGCCAAAATGGCAACTCCTGGTTTATATTACTACTGTACATTACCTGCAGTCGGAAACAATGACCAGGATTTTTAAATGCATCTTATACAGTTCTTGGCCTTCAAGTCAGTTGTCAAAAATGTGTGTATTGCTGTAGCTGTATTTAGATCACAGGTGAAGGACTGTTTATCTTGACTAATCTCAGATATGCACATGTCACGATTCAAAGCGTGGTAACTTCATGGTATGAAGTGACAAATGGTACAAGCATGTTTTGCAAAAGTGTTCGATTTAAGTGGCAGAGTTCTCTTAAGCTCCATGGAGGGAACTGCCATGTATGTAACAAGTTATACTTTTAAAACTTTTACATCGTTCGTTGAGATAATAGATATTGTGAAGAGTAATGTTAAAAGAATGTCTCCATTTGATGTTAATGTCACATTGTTTATGAGAAAATACCTGATGATGATGAAGACTCACATGTGGATGGTGTAGATTTACATACGGATTATGTTTATGTGGCTGGAGTTCATTTAAAAGTATATAGATGGGTAGAGACAACAAATTGATTTAAAATCAATAAAAAACATGAAAGAAAAGCAAATTTTTGTGTTACTCTTGTGACGTATGAACGGGATAGTCTCTATTTCAAAAAATGTAAACCCATTGTTTTTCACCCTCTGCCATTTCTCTCTTATAAAGTGAAGATACATATAATTCTAATGAAGATGATTTGATCTTTACCATACCCCAACCAACCCCAGGTTGGAGAAGGCATTTTAAACATTTTCAAAGTCTGAACTTTGGGAAGAATTATAAAGAAAACAATTTAAGCGTTTGGAGTGTTTTCCTGTTCATACAGCACATTCTATTTATAAATTTAAAAATATTGAACTTGATTACTCATAATACAAATATTTTTTTTTCTTTTAATTTTCTTTATAGTTTTAGAAAAATAAATTTATAGAAAAATAAATTCATGAAAGTTAGGTATTTATATACATTTCCAAATATACCCTTCTTCAATAACTTTTGGAAAATTGTTTCTAATTATACAGAAACAACCAATTGAAAACACACCTTTTTACCCAATAATGTAAAGCGCTTAGTTTTAACATCTCAAATGATAATAAAATAATAATAAACATTTGCAATGGAATTGTCTCTATGACATCATCAAACATGAATTTATGATACTGTACAAAAACTTTAAAATGCAATTGAGAAATCTTTAAAAATCCATAAGAACGGAATATGTTATCAACCTGAATTTTGTATCTGCAAATTGGCTCTAAAAGTATGTTCTTTCAAATAAAATTTTACAAAACCCATGGGAATATTCCTTTAACTTCTTTCCTTTCCATCTTCTCTCCCTCCTTTCCTCTGTCCCCCTCTCCTTCCTAGCTCCTCAAGCATCTTAGTTTTTAGCACACTCTATGTGACTGACTGTCGCGGTGCCGTTAAACATCAACAAACCAAACAAACCAAACCAAACACTTAAAAGTGTTTGACCAAATCTGATGAGAGTTTAATTTATTCTTTTACCCAATAAAGGAATTATTGCATACCCATAGACCTTTTAAGAAATGAAAAAATTTATAGTCAGACTCGTGTATTTTGACCTGAATTTAGTAATTTAATAAAATTCATAATCAGGTTAATTGAGTGAACAACATGGTACGTACAGTAATCATATCAACATAACAGTATAGTATGATCTTTATGTTGTGTAAAGGTTGAACCTTTCAGAGCAAATATATACTCTTAAAGTCTCTAAAATGATTAAACATCAAGAGTATCCTCAAACTAAATTCAAACTTGTTTTCTTTAACTTCTTCATAGGGTTTAATACTTTCCAAGCTTGGAAAAATTTGTGAAAGCGGGAAATTTGTCGAACCTAAAAGGGAAATAAGTCAATCATTATTTTTCATGAATAAAATATTTCTTCCCACAAATTCCCATTATCTCGCTGTTATAACTGTCGGAACCGTGCTTTTTTTTAGTTTTATTTTTAGTTTTAGTTTTAGCTTTGTATGATATGGGGATATTTGAGAGAATTAATACCCAGTTTAAAAAATATTTTATTTTTATTTTGTTATTTTAATGCATTTTAAGTGCTTTAGAATATGGCCTGGGCCCTTCCTAAAGTGTGGCCCTGGACCTTATGTTGAAGGTACTGTTTCACAAACACTAGCTGGAAATACAGCTACAATCATTTTATGTTTGTGGGAAGGAATATAAGGTATTCCAACCGTGAATACTAATTTTGTGATTTTGAAGGTAACAATCCCAAGTGAAAAAGCATATTGTGGATGATGCGAGTTAATTGCTTTGTTGTCACATTTCCTGCTGGTAGCCCCCCTGTATTACATCTACTACTATTAATGTTCTGTTTTTTTCATTTTCCTTTCTACCACACAGCCTAAGACTATCCTTGACACAACCAAATAAAGAAGTTCGTGGAGCTGGCCTCCGAACCCTTCGTTATCTCCTACAGAATGAGGGCACCCTACAAGCGATGCTCGCTCTTCATATTGAGCTACTGGTCATGAGATCGTTGGACCTTTATCAAAATAATGATGTAGAGAGAGTTCAAGCCTTGAGATTCATTCGGAGGGTGAGTAAGATGATTGTGACTTACTTGATTTAATTCCTTCTCCCCTCGTGGGAATAGGACCAGAAAACAATCTTCTCTATTTAATTCTGTCGGCAGCCACTTGTCTTTCTTCCATCCATGAATTGAAGCCCGATTCCTTTCTTTCACTCTCTACAGTTCTCTTCTACGTCTCTTTTGGTCTACCCACACTCCTTTTCCCTTCTGGCATCCAGGTCAGTGCTGTGCTGGCAATTTGATCCGAGTTCATCCTCAGCATGTGACCAATCCATCTCCTCCTTCTCACTATGTTGCTGAGGGCCTCTGTTCCTGCCTGCCATCTTATTTCTTCATTGGACACTCATTGGCCAGCGAATGCCTAGTGTTCTTCTAAGGCACTTGTGTAGGAATACATCTAACCTGTTCTTCTCACTTTTTATCATTTGCCATGTTTCACTCCATAACTCCAGAAAGATGATGTGTGGTGAAATGAAAATAATTTTAAAGGCCAGATATCGTGTTAATTTGGAGATATAAATATAATCTAATCCAACATTTCTGATTGGCCGAAATATTCACACAATCAATGACAAGTCAATCAATCAATTAATTAATAATAATAATAATAATAGCTGGTGCTTATAAAGCGCCTTTAACTCAGAAGAATCTCAAAGCGCTGTACAATACAATAAAAATGGAAGAGAAAAAACAAAAATACTTAAAATTCATAAGTTACAAAGTACCGAACATTAAAATTGAAATGCATATTTAAAATGGAATGCAAATTTAAAATGGAAATGCAGATTTAAAATACATTTATGTAGAAATAGGTGTAAAAGAGTAAAAATGATTATGGTATATACAGAATACAAAAATATAGATCTACGGTCATTGTGTAAAAAGAAAAGTCTTAAGTTTGGATTTGAAGACAATTATTGAAGACGCAAGTTTAACATGCAAAGGCAGTTTGTTCCATTCGGTGTGAAAGTGACATCACTAGTATGCAACATATTTTTTGGTGATGAACCAAACAATTTTCTTGAGACAACATTCCCTCTTTATGAGTTCAGTGAAAATTTGTATTTTTAGCTAATTTTGCCTCAACACCTCCAGATCTGTTCATAACAGTGCAGGCTGTAAAATTTCATTGCCAATCTAAAATTGTATTGCCAATTTAAAATTGTATTGCCAATCTAAAATTGTATTGCCAATCTAAAATTGTATTGCCAATCTAAAATTGTATTGCCAATCTAAAATTGTATTGCCAATCTAAATTTGTATTGCCAATCTAAATTTGTATTGCCAATCTAAAATTGTATTGCCAATCTATAATTGTATTGCCAACCAAAAAATGTATTGCCAATCTAAAATTGTATTGCCAATCTAAAATTGTATTGCCAATCTAAAATGTTATTGCTAATCTAAAATTGTATTGCCAATCTAAAATTGTATTGCCAATCTAAAATTGTATTGCCAATCTAAAATTGTATTGCCAATCTAAAATTGTATTGCCAATCTAAATTTGTATTGCCAATCTAAAAAAAAAAAAAAAAAGTTCATTTTTGTTTGAAATGAGGGCCTTTACTAAACTCTAACATTAGTGTTACAGATGTGCAATGTTACTTCCATACTCTTTCATATTGCCCTTAACATTAAAATTGCCATAGAAGTGAATTAAATTGTTTTGTTCTCGTTTTTCATTCAATATGTAGACGGTAAAGTTTTCAATTTTAGAAAGTCAAATAATTTGTTACCCAAACTAAAAACTGTTTGCAACCTTACTGATATTGAAATTTTAACATATATTTTATTTTGGCTTTACCATAAATACTGCAGGGTTTTGCCTCACCGAGTTCCGTGAACTGCACTATACAAACAGACAAAATATATAAAATTTGGTATTTTAACAAAATAAGTGTTTGAAAATACAGTGCAGTGTTACAGATAGGACAATGTTTACTCAATTTAAACCAACAGATCTGCACGCAAGCTTCCCAGGTTATTTTACAGCAGGTATACTGTAGTACATTTTGTTTGTTGTTTAAATATGAGCACACAATGGATAGATGATAATGAATGATATCAGAAAAAAAATTGGCAATGCCATGAAAATGTGTTATTTGTTGCCATGGTTTAGGGAATTAAATAAAGGCCTCTTGATTAGATTTCTGTGCTCAGCTCTTGACTAGGTCTTTTATTATATTTTGGCCTTTTGCAATGTCTGGAAGAGCTTTATATGATGAAGAATAGATAACATTTATATGAGATGCGTTTGCTTGCAGTGGATGAGCTAGGAGCTATCAGGGATGAGTAGAAGATTCTGTAGTGTTGTGTTAGATAAGGATTTGAAATGTTGTCATTCCTTAGCCATTTTTAAGAGCCAGATCCAACAACTGATACTTACGTTGCCCAATTAAAGCTTTTATCCTGAAAGTCTCATCCTTTTACTTTTGTTAGCTCTGATATTTTAATATTTTCCCTTTTATGATCTTTACATATTTTTCACATTTTTACCATTTGCTTTACTAGTTTTTACTTTATTCTATTTTTTCCTCCTTCCTTTCCCCTTTCCCTCCCCCATTCCTCTTTGTCCTAATTCTTGCACCTTAGGTTTTTAACACCCTCTTGGCACATTTGACTCTGACTGTTGCGGAGCCGTTAAACATTAACAAACCAAACCAAACTTTGTTGTACATATTGTTTTCTTTTATGCCATTTGTCTAACGTGTTCTTTGTTTGATATTCTAATGTTTTATTTGTCTTTCTTATATGTTCTTTGATTTTGTACTCTTTTATTTTGCTCAGGGCCCTGTGTAAGGCCAGTCCTCAGACTGAACAGGCTACCCTGATAGGCCCTGTGTAAGACCAGTCCTCCGACTGAACAGGCTACCCTGATAGGCCCCTGAACTGAACAGGCCCTGATAGGCCCTGTGTAAGACCAGTCCTCAGACTGAACAGGCTACCCTGAACTGAACCAGGCTGAACAGGCTACCCTGATAGGCCCTGTGTAAGACCAGTCCTCAGACTGAACAGGCTACCCTGATAGGCCCTGTGTAAGACCAGTCCTCGGACTGAACAGGCTACCCTGATAGGCCCTGTGTAAGACCAGTCCTCGGACTGAACAGGCTACCCTGATAAAAGAACTGAAATAAATAGATAAATACAAAATACAACTATTGTACTGTAATGTTATTTAGAGTAGTGTTATTATAAACACATATTAGAATGGTTTACATACAGACCCCTAGCTTGATTTAAAAGGGGGCAGGGTGCTAGACTTGTTGAGGGGCATATTAATACATGCGCGAAGTGCTGCGTCTTTTCGGCATGGAGTCCAGGGGCCCCTTAAGGCTTAATCCCCTGGTAAAGAAGCTCTTTGATTTTAGCTAACATACATCTCAAAATGAATATTTTGACTGATAGGGACCAGTCATTTACCAAACGGGACAATTGCTTACTATGCTATTATTCTGTGTTCTGTATCCATGTAAGGTATTTCATTTATGAGGCTAATTAAGATTATTAAGTTAAAAAAAATAATAATGATAATCTAAAAAAAATTAAAATTTTTCTCATGAGGGTCAGGGCAGACTCCAGGGGGCAGGGCAGGCCCATGGAGGGGAAGGGCGGGCCACCCCTGTGAAACAGCAAAGCTAGGGGTGTGACATATATGATAGGTACTGCTTAGTTTGTTGTTTTATGGAGAGGGAAAAGCAACCTCAGCTAAATTGTTTGAAAATTGATCATAAACCACAAGAAAAAGATCCCAGAGGGGTTGAATTTTAAATATTTTGCCACTGTTTCACGGAACAGTGTTCTCTTACAAAACACTCTTCCAGATCAAATTTCTCTGTTACAACATTTTCATCAATAAAAAGCAAATTCCTTGCTTAAAATTGGACTTTATATACACCTTTTTTGTCCTGATATGCCTACTACCTATTCGAGAAACAAGAAATTAATAATAGTCATACGACTGCTGTGCACGTGTCAAAATTCTAAACCAAGTAAGGCTGTAACACTTATCTTATCGTATGTACGGGGTAAATGTAAATACGTAATGGTACTAATGATAGTTGCGTTAGTTAACACATATAAACACAGTATCAAGGATGTGAGTGAGACATAAAAAAATATTTTGAAGATTATGAATATGTAGCTCAAATTATTACATGTTTGGCAAATGACATGGAAGGGGGAAGGAGGGGGAGGGGGTGGCAGGTTAAATTGACCATACCATGTGCTGGAAAATATATTTTCCCCACAAAAAAAACAACTTAAAAGGCATTATGGAGAAAAATGAATTTATAGGGATGTTTGAATTTCAAAAATATGCTTCCAACTAAAGTTATGAGCTGTTTTGTATAAATTATAATGTGTGGGTCAATGGGTAATGGTAACCTCTTTCGGCCGATTTTGGAAGTTATATGAGTGACACGGTCAATTTGACCACTTCACTTGGTGGAAACTTAAATTTTGTCAAAATAAAAAATGGAGTCACACACAAAGTTCCTCTTAATGAGGTCTTTCATCCCACATTAATTTCACGGAATTATCACGCATGCATATCATTGTTTTTAGTTATTCTACATATGGAGTACTTTTCAAGCAAGCATTAATATTTTCTGACAGATAATCCCTTGTTAGTAAATAAATCCCCAATTAAGCTTAGCCCAAGGTCCTGGGAGCTGTTCCAGTATTTACGGTACAGCGTAATGAAATACTTTCCATGTGGAACGTTTACTGACATACTTTTAGGGCTGTGAACATTTTGGGATTTTAGTAAACATGTACATGCCAAAAAAGCGAGCATGTATCGTATATACAGTACATGCATTAAGTACCGTGATTTTCAGAAGTACATCAAAATTGCTCCAAATTACGATGCTAAGTAAAAAAATCACACAACCATTATGGCAAAAATGTTGACCTCATTGCCTAAATAGATGGTGGAATTTTGCTTTCCAAATCACGAAAAGTGCATTTCTACAGTATTAATCATCATTTTTTTTATGGAAAATGTGCGTGGAAATTTGGTGAAAGAAAGAACAGAAAAGTTCCCTTCCATGTCATTTAATCTTGAAACATCGCATAACTTTTTTCCCGTACTCTCTAGGGTTTTCAATGAAAATCTTGGAAACTTCAAAACTATGCCATCATCCTGGAAATACAGTTTATCAATCCTCTTATAAAATGACTGCGATCTTTGGGAAGCATACAGAATTTCAGCTCTGCTGAATCCTTTTTTTGATTGTTTATTTTGCAATAGTTTTTTTTTCTTGCCAAATTTATTTGACTCATCAGGTAATGTTTACATGTCATTGTACTGATTGCCTCGATTAAAGAATTTTCGCTGTGTATTTTCTGGTTAATTTTACAGCTTGTAAAACAGGTCTTGACAGAGTGAGATCAAAATCTAACATTATGTTATTGTTACTTCAGCGGTCCATCTGTGATTGATTATGCCAGTAATTGCGGGAAAAGAAAGGTTTTTCATACTTAAAAAAATATTTGTTACGAAGGATTTTACTCTTAGAACACGTTTTATGAGCAGAAAACAATATATTGCAGGATGTTGATGTTATATGTTTAAGAAGAAAAAAACACTGTTCCACGGAACAGGGATATTTGAAAATTTACTGTACCTGCTTAAAAAGCACTGTTCTCCGAACAGCGGGAATTTTGACCCCTGGGAGTCCCATTGAAATCAATGTACTGTATTGTAATAAACTTCAGCAAAATGATACTAAATTGCTTAATATGCTTCTTACTAATTTAAATATTTTTTTTCACTCAGAATTACATTTCATTATTTATTAACCCTTACTAGAGAGTAAGAGCTAAGCACAGGCTGATTATTGAAGGGTCCTCTTGTCTTCCGAGCAGCAGAGTCGGGCTCGATCTGCTTCAGTGACCCAGTGTGCCGCCCACTGGGACTATGCTGCATATATTTTTAGAGTTGGCTCACTTGTCACAGGTTGATTAGCCCTTACTCTACCAGCACTTTTTTGAAAATGCTCTTGGGAGGCGGGGTCAAAGATGGGGCACCCAAAACTGCAAGAATATTGCTGTGTGGTAGAGTAAGGGTTAAACACCCTCAATTAATAACTTGACTTAAGCTTTCTATTGTCATATTATTAGGTAGCTATTCACCCTATTATTCGTATTTCATCTTTTTTCTTAGTTGTCTGTGGGATACATAGATATACACATGTCTGTGGGGTACATAGATGTGTATCCTAAGGCAAAGGTTTGTGGACCTGTGGACACAACTTTAGCTTAATTGATTTTAAGAAAAGTTCAAAGAAAATAATGTTAATCTCATCAAAATTCTTTGAAAATCTTTCTATGTAAATACTATATAGTATATGTATTATCAAGTTTTGCAATGTTTTTTTCTATCCTTAGATAATTGCCATTTGCCCCTTGTTATGCCCCCTGCCCCTCGTCCACACCCTTGTGGCCATCAGCAATAATGGGGAGGCAGAGAGAGACATCCTCAAGAGGGCATGTGTTGCCACACTTTGTGAACTTGGTAAGTTGATTCATATTTCATGTATTTAAAGGAGCAAGTGGATGGTGGCACTGGAAGCAGGAATGCCCCCCCTCCACCTCCCCCTCCTCCTCCCCTCCACCTCCACCTCCCTTCCACCTCCACCTCCCTTCCACTTCACCTTTCCTTCACCTCCCCCTCCACCTCCCCCTTCGCCTCCCCTCCACCTCCCCTCTACCCCACCTCCCCTCCATCTCCCCTCTACTCAACCTCCCCTCCATTTCAGCTCCCCTCCACCTCCCCTCCACCTCCACCTCCTCCACCTCCTCCTCCACCTCTCCCTTCACCTCTCCCTCCATCACCCGTGGAGTACACTGTAGATTTGAATATTCATGTCCAACTGCCATGGCAACTTCAAAGCAACAACAAATATAGCAATGTTTATTTTAGGTCAGGTTTATTTTTATATCTGTGTCAGTAAAGCTTTCAGTACATGTACAGTGTGGTTCAAGATATGCATTTGATTATTTTAGGGGCCCAGCAAAGTGTACTTTCACTTTTAGAAACCCACAATGGAATCCTTGTACTTTACGCTGAATACTCCTGGTGCCTTGAAGTGAGGGTGTATGTAATAAAAGATTAGTTAAGCAAGCCAGTCTAATATGAAAGAGGACTTCAAAAGAAACAGAATGGTGAAGAAGTCATTCAATAATCTTGTTCCGTTAAGAGATATTCAAATTTGAGCTGTCTTATCTGTGTAGAAATGGCTGGTGCAGTAAGTCTACTATGGAAGATTAGCACCCTATTCCTCAACAGTTTCTAAATTTTTTTAAAGAAAATTTATTTAACATTTTTACTATTTGAATTATTTTCCCTTAAATTTTCTTCAGGTGGTGCATTATAATTATCCTTACTAGATTCTGTTTTACTACTTTCCTGACTTATCCAATGATTTTTAGCTACAACATCGCAAGTCAAAATATAATAAGATACATAAGGACTTTGAGGAATCAGCTAGTCACAACTTGTCTGCTTTCAGTCGTTTCTACACAATTGATACCAAACTTCAGACCTAAATATCTCCTTAACTGAGTAAGATATTTGAATGCTTTCTGCACCATTATTTTGAAGTCCTCTTTCATATAAGATGGACTAACTTGACCCCTGGACTAATCCTTTGAGTCTCAAGGATATTCTAACTACACTGTTCGTACATGTGATGGTACTGGAAACCTTTGATAATTATTTCTTATAAATACTAAGGTATTTTTTTCAATGACAAGAAACAAATTGGACCTGTATTATTTCAAAAATACTTTGACTTAGAAAGAAAAAAAAAAAAAAAACACTCCCTCTTCGACTGAGAACTCCTTTTAATTGTTCATTATGCAAGACTGCAAGTGGTATAAAAAAAAAGGGTAAAATATCCTACATTTTTTAACTGCTTTCTCCTAATAACCTCTTGAATAAAACAGTGTAAATCTTTTAGGTTGAGGGAAAAGGACAACCAACATGGTTAGAAATTGCCAAACGAGTGTTTGTCAGATTTACACTATTTCAAGTTATAAAAATAGTAGAACAATATCATCAAGTAAGATGAAAATATTTTCTATCAAATCTCAAATATGTTCACGTTTTAATTAATTTAAATTTAAATTTTAAAACCTTAATCTTTTAAAACCCTCTTGGCACATTTGACTCTTGACTGTCGCGGTGCTGTGTTAAACATCAATAAACCAAAACCATTAATTTAATTAGGAATTTCCTTAAAATGAATATATGCAGAGGAGGTGGACTTTTCATGTTTTTTTGTATACAATTTTTATTTTTATTTTTTGTGTCAGGATTTTATTTCTAATATCACCCATGCTGTAGATTAAAATTATCAGTATATGCTCATAGCAGAAAAGGAGAGCAGAGCTGAGAAACAGTTTTAGAGGCACTGGCAGATTTATGTCATGTGTGATTTTGTAGTTTTGATTTCCTTTTTGTACTCAAATGTTGACATACAAGATAAGGTTTATAGTGATTGGTAGTTTTTCACTTGACTATAAAGTCCATGTTTTCAATAATGTTTCAGAGTGCAAATAGCATGGGAGAAGGTAAATGATGGTAACATTTTTTTTTTGTCTTTTTCTGCCAATATTTTATGGAACTTCTTCTCATAGGGTGGAAGGAGCTTAGGTTTTCATCAATAGTTCTACATTATTTTGCAAGACATCTAAAAAGAAAATACACAGAATTTACTTAAAATTGTAACAAAGAGAAACATTTTTTTTTTTGAGGGTGGGGGGAATAGATTAGAATAATGGAAAGATGAGGAAAGTGGGTCGGAAGGTGTTAGAGGGTTGTCTGTGGGTAGATATTAGAATGAAATAATACAGAAGAAGTTGGTAAGTAATGAAGTACTGTCATGAAAGAAATCAAAAAAGGAAGTCTGCACTCAGTCTGTATGGTGCAAAAAGCCTTTTCTGAGAGAAAACAATGAAGATCTGGACTGAATAGAAAAAAAAAAAAAAAACAATAGAGGTATAAAAGAGAATATGACAAGGTAAAAATTATGATCAAGGAAGGTATGGCCCCGGTAGAAAGCTTATTCATTCATGTTTTGATTAACTTTTCATTGTGCAAAAACCAGCAAAAAATCAAACTATTGCACATAAATACTGCTTTAACACCCTATAAAAGAGGGCTGTTGTGGTATTTAATTTTTTGTATGGATAGCAATAAAGAAAGCAGTAGCGTGTCCTCCCTAAAAAAAATAAATCATGAATTTTAAGGAAATCTTTATCATTTTTGGGAAAACTTCTTCATTTTGGGGCAAATTTCCTTTATTTTCTTGAAATCAAAGAGCATAAAGCTCTTTGGTAAAATCTTAAATTTTCTGGAAATTTTCTTCAATTTCCAGGAAAATTCTTCACTTTCCAGTATAGCAAACTGTCAATTCGAGAAATTCTTAGGGAAGTGTTGCAAAAATTGAACAAAATTTTCAACAATTTTACGCATTTTTCTTAAATTTTATGTTAATAATTTCACACTTTAATCAAAATAAAGCATGTATGCAACCGGAAAATAGAACCCCTTTTCAAGAGACATATCCTATGCCTCTGTTCTCCCTGATCTGAAAACGGCATTCAGTGTTTGTTTTTTTTGAGGGGGGGGGGGGGGTAGCATAAGCCCCCTCAAAAATGAAAAGCTAGACATGACCCTTAAAGAAAGAGAAGAAAGTTATGTAGGTTTTAATTTATTCATTGTAAAATAGAATAGATACAATAAATAAAGACGATCTGCAACTTGGTTCTCCTGAAATAAATTCTACCAACTCTGAATTTGACAGGTTGCAAGATTACAGTGTACGTGATGGACACTAATAATTTCTTAACCTGTTAACTTAGCTCTTTAATTTTCAGAACCGCATTTGGTATAGTCAACATTCTGACCGTATTATACGCTATAGCCAATACCTGGCTGCTATACAAGTACTGCAAGTATTGCTTCCTAGCATGTAGTGCCTCAGGCTGAGGTGTTTATCTCACTACATCCGGTGAGACTAGCCTTGTTAATTTTAAATAAGATTATTCTCCTTCACTATCTCTTTGTGACTCTTCAAAAAATAATTTGGTGTAATAAGTAGTTTCTGAAACAGTAAAAATGTCTAAATAATATCATTCTTTATATCACTTTTTAGACTTGGCTATTAAAATATTGGATTGGCACCGAAAGTCTTCGTCTACATTCTTCAACGTTGCCAATTTACATGACTTTTGCAAATAAAAACAACATAAATTTTTATAATTAGCGTTGCTGAAATTGATTGTAGAATAGTAACCATTAGAATACAACCTTCAATAAATAAATAACACCTAATTTGAAGTCAATATTCTCTTCATTTAATAAAATTCAAAATATAGTTCTCAATTAAAAATGGCAAATATTGAGCATGGATTTTACAATACTAGACCTGTCGCGCCCTGAGGGGCAGGTCAGAAAAAGATATATTTACACAAAAAGAACAGTCTTAATAAAACCTTATATTGAGAATTAAATACTTAAGAAAGTAGACTATAACAATGCATCAGCTGTTTAACCCACTAATTGCCCAATTCATTGCATTCAGGAATTTGGCCACATTCAGGTAGGAAGTTCCTAATTGCATGTCATTACTTTGCCAACTACATGAAGGAATTTAGGTAATTTTGTTCAGGGATTGGCTGAAGCCACTATGCAACATTGCCAAGGAAAATACTTTAATGAGCTAACCTGATTTGATTCCATAATCTAGGCATGCAGTGTTTCAAGTAATGCTTGTACCTCAACAATAAATACTAAAATATACATTTGTAATTGCAATATAAATTCATCAGCATAACAATTTTATGAATTTACACTTAAGTCTATGTACAATCATTATTAAGATATGAAGTGTTATTTAAAGGAATAATTATGCGCATTTTTATTTTCATACATATATATATATATGTATATATGTATGTATATATATATATATATATATATGATAAGAGGACTACTAAAGAAGCAATTTGTGGTGTAAAATCCTGTTGACATTTTTTTTCAATTATATATATTATTATGATGACTTTAAAAAGCAATTTGTGGTGTAAAAATCCTGTTGACATTTTTTTTTCAATTAGAAGTTATTGCATTTCAAAGATTGCGTGAGTGTGTTGAAAATTTGACGTTGCAGTGTATTTTGTGATGTCATTAATTGGATTTGCCTTTATGACATCACACTACACTGTGAGGTCACTTTTCAACACACTCACACAATCTTGAAATACAATAACTCTTAAATGGAAAAGATATCAACATGATTGCTTCACTAAATTGTTTCTTTTATAGTCCTCTATCTTGTATCTGGTTTGACAAAGATTGTGAGCTTTATGTTTTTAAAGCAAAGGTCAACAAGGCTCTTAGAGATTATAAAAGGTGGTGTACTTCTTCCTTCAGAGGTGTGTATTGCAGAATAAGAAATGATTATTATACATATTTCAAGTATAAAAAGAAAGAATTTAACGAGGTTGAGTCACAGGAATTGATTAATTTGCAAAACAAAATGATAAAAGATTTTTGTATTTTTAAAGTTAATAACCCAGTTACTAGTAACCTTATATCAAGTGGGAATGGTTGGACTATTTCAAGATGCAATTTGAATTTGATCACGACAATGTTTCTAATGATAATGATTTTGGGTGCCTTGAGTACAATGATATTTTATCCTGCTAGACATTAAATGCAGATAAACATTACGATGGAGTTATGACGGTTATGAAAAGTTTAAAACGTGGTAAGGCGTGTGGCATTGATGTTATTCTTTCCGATTACATTAAAATTCTCTCCTCAATTCATTAATATACTCTGTAACCTGTTCAACCTGTTTTACCACTGGTGTCTATCCTGATCAATGGTGAGTGGGTATAATTAACCCGGTGTATAAGAAAGGGTACAAAAATTCACCTTGTAACTACAGGCCAGTAACTCTTGTATCAGTTATAAGTAAGTTGTTTACCAAAATTTTATGTGACCGTCTTATCTGCTGGTGTGATGATAAAAACATTATTATACCAGCACAAACAGGTTTCAGGAATAATTTCTCAACATTAGATAACTGTTTTGTTATTCAGACGATAATTTCTAAAGTTCTAAGTCAACCAAAAGGTACAGTTTATGCTGCTTTTATTGATTTCAAAGGTGCATTCGATAATGTAAATAGAAATATTATGTTCAGGAAACTTTATGATATGGGTGTGAGAGGACTTTTTTTGAGAATTCTCTTACAATTATACAATGATGTTAAATACAATGATGTTAATGCCTGTGTTAAATGTAAAGATGGTCTCACTTTGGTTTTTAAGCATACTAAGGGTGTGAGACAAGGTGATAATTTATCACCTCTTTTGTTCTGGTTATTCATAAATGATTTAGAACATTATTTTGCTGAATCTACTTACCATGATGTTAAGATTAGAAATAAGGATATCAGCTGTCTCTTATATGCTGACAATCTAGTAATTCTTACTGTTAATGCTTACTCCTTACGTAAACTCTTATATATATTTAAATCATATTTTGCGAAAATGATCTCATCGTAAATAGCGATAAAAGTACAATTGTGGTATTCAGAAAGGGTGGCCATTTAGCTAAAAACGAGAGATTCTATTTTCAAGGTAAACCACTTGAAATTGTTTCAATGTTTAATTACTTAGGATTAACATTTACACTGAAAGGGGTTTGGACCTCGGCCCAGGTTAATTTAAGTTGTTCTGCGAACAAAACGTTGACCCGATTTACCTGTAAGTCATATCTTACAGCTTTTTATTCCAAAATTCTTCCAATTCCAACAAACTGTACGGGCAGAAATCTGGGGTTCTGACCCCCCCACTATAGTGTTGTGAGTGTCTATAATAATTTTCTTAAATTTGTACCCCTTGGTATACTTGGTTCCTTCCTTAAATTATTTTACTATTGTCAAGCAAATCGGCTATTGGTTAAAATTACTGAAGCATGATGAGACTAGGTATTCCTAGAAAGAGCTATTGTGATCAGGTTTAATATTCTGGCTGATAACGATACTTGCTAGTGTATGGGTCTCTGTACAAAAGCTATTTTATTGAGATGTTTTTGGGCATGCTTGGTATAATCAGAGAGTTGAAATAAACTCTATTCCAACTTCCTGGTAAAATCAAGGTGTATGGATAAAATGTTTCTCTTTAATTATTTAAACAAAGGCTTCTAGGCGTAGATAGGCAAGATTGGATCTCAAATGTTAGTTTTCTGGATAGGCTTCGTACTTATATGTTATTCAAGAGTGAAAATTATGTTGAAACTTATGTAATGTATTTTAATAATTTCTATGAAAGAAAAATGATTGCTAGTTTCCGTTGTGGTACATTGAAACTCATGTACACACCGGAAGGTATAACAACATTGACTGTGCGGATAGGGTTTGTATATATTGTAATATGAATGTCGTAGATGATGAATACCATTTTCTTCTTGTCTGCCCATTCTTATCGATTATTCGGAAAAGGTTTTTACCGCAGTACTAAATAATGCACCCAGACAGGTTGAAGTTCAAAAATATTTTGATAACAGATTCCAAGCATACCTGTCATTTACTATATCTTTTTATCAAATATGCCATGAAAGCCTGTGAAAATCATGTTGCCGATTAACATCATGCCACCATTTATCAGTCTTATTGTTTTTCACATTTTTTATATTTTTTATTTGGATTGCATTCCCTCAGTTGTTACTGTATATCACTTGTTCATTGTATTACGTTCTGTATATGTGTCAAGGGCCGATGGCCCAGTTTACCAATAAATTGAAATTATCTTAAATCTGGAAATAAAAATTCACTGGAATATTCCTTTATTTTCTTCATTGTTGATTGATAAATTTTACTGCTAAAGCATGCTGCAAAGTGAGTGGGCCCAGAATTATGCTTTAGGAGTACAGGTCAAGCTTGATTCTTCGAGACTGGAAAAGAAGTTAATTAGTGAAGAAAAATAAAAATAATAATAAGTTTCAATTGTTGAGGATTAGTTCAGTGGTCAAGCAAGTCCATCTTCTATGGGAGAGGACTTTAAAAGAAACAAAATGTTGAAAAAGCATTCAAAAATCTTATTCCGTTAAGAAGATATTTAAGTTTAAAGCTCCTGTGTTATCTGTGTAGAAATGCGTGTGTGCTGTAAGTCTACTATGGAAAGTTGGCGCCTCATCCTCACAACAATTGTTAATGTATTTCTGCAGGTGGTATATTATGAATACCCATACTAGATTCAGATTTACTACTTATTTGCATATCTCATGGTTGTTATGCCACAAATCCACAGGACAGAATATGTTAGAATACGTAAAGACTTGAGGAATGTGAGGCTATGACATCACAACTAGTCTGATTCCAGTCGTTTCTACACAAATGATACTAAATTTTAAACATAGATATCTCCTTAATGAAATAAGATTTTGTAATGCTTTTTAAAACTTTTTTGTTTCTTTCGAAGTCCTCTTTCATAAAAGATCGACTTGCTTGACCCCTGAACTAATCCTTTATTAAAGAAGATTGTGATATAACTCAATTACAAACTAGACTTTCTACATCAGTCATTTTCATATAAACTTTCAAAATTGGTCTCCTGAACAGCTTAAGTAAGATATCAAAATGGTTTCTTGTCCTCTATCCAACAAGTCCTGACCACTGAACTAATCCTGTAGTTTCCTCTCCCTTTTTTCCAGCCATCAGCAACACAGAGATATTCGCAAGGGGCGGAGGCTTGGCCGCTCTGATCCGCAACATCCTGGATTCCCAGCACCTCCGCATTAATGAGTCTGTCATGTTTACAATTCTTCATCTTCTGAACCATCCAGTGACGAGGAGGTACATTAGGTTTAAGGTAGATCTTGAGGTAAAGAAACTTGTTTATTTGTTTAGATTTATTGTCAGAACGATTACTTGGTAATCTTTACTTAAGGTTGGACAGGATTTACACAAGAGCCATATAATGCAAAGGGAGATATTTATGAATGATGTCCTTAAGATTGTACAATTGTTTTTCATGACATGTGCAGTTTCTTAGAGGAAGTGGTCAATTTATGTGGCTTTCATTTTGTTTTATTTGGATTACTTAATGACAAGGATTCTAACATTTGGCTTTTGTAGTATTAAGATACAATGACTACAGATTGTTATTAGTATAAGTAGTAATAGTAGCTGTTGCAGTGGTAGTAGCAGCAGTAGCACTAGTAACTACTACTAGTATTAGTAGCAGCAGTAGTAGTAGTAGTAGCATAGCACCAGTAGTAGCAGCACAACTACTAGTATTAGTGGCAGCAGTAGTAGTACTAGTAGCATAGTACTAGTAGTAGCAGCAGTAGTAGCAGCAGCAGTAGTACTAGTAGTAGCAACAGTAACAACAGTAGTACTAGTATAAGTAGCAGCAATAGTAGCAGCAACAGTGGTACTAGTAGTAGTAGTAGCAGAAGTAGTACTAGTAGCAGCAGTTGTAGCTAGCAGCAGTAGTCAGAAGTAGTAACAGCAGTAAGACTACTAGTAGTAGTAATACTAGAGCAGCAGCAGTGGTGCAGTAGCAGCAGCAGCAAGCAGTAGCACCAGCAGTATCGGCAGTAGCACCAGCAGCAGCAGCAGCAGCAGTTCTTGCAGCAGCAGTCAGCTAGTAGTAAGCAATGGCAGTACTAGCAGCAGCAGCAGTAGCAGCAGCAGTAATGGTGCAGCAGCAGCAGTAGTACTAGCAGCAGCAGTAGCAGCAGCAGTTCAGCAGCAGCAGTAGTACTTGTACTAGTAGTATCAGCAGCAGTAGTACTAGTGGTAGCAGCAGTATTACTTGTACTAGTAGCAGCAACAATAGTAGTAACAACAGTAGTACTTTCTAGTAAAATAGTAATCATTGTGGTAGTAGTATCAGCAGTAGTATCACTAGCAGCAGTAGTATCAGCAGCAGTGCTACTTTAGCACTAGTAGTAGTAGTATTAGCATAGATTTATTGGTGTTGATAGTGCTGAAGTAGTGAGGAAGTATACGTGACATTTAGAGAGAATAAAAAGAGTATAAATTGAATAAATACTTTAATGATGAGAGTAAATGAATATGCATAGAATTTATGAATATGCATATAATATATAAATATCAATGGTACATTACACACTTCATGAAGAAAAAAATATGAGATAATATTACTAGACATTTGATTGTCTAGAATGTTATACATCTTTTTATTTCGCTCCTTCTCAAGCCAGGCTTTGATGTATTAAAATGCTATGCAGGCCAGAAAATCACTTGTTTTCGTTCTTTTAAACAGTTCAAGAATGTATCCTAGATTCCTTTATGTTACCTCTTTTCAAGCAAGGTTTCAATACTCTGAAAATTCTTTTCTTCAGGTGCAAACATACAGACAGACAAACAAACATATAATCACTTATTCCCCAGGCACTAACAGCCACACATCAAATACTTTCAAAATCCATTAATTACTGCACAGGGTGCAATTTGTTTGTAAAAATTTGATTAGCAGTTTTGCTACTCACTTCATAAAAATGATTAACAACACATTAAAATTGACTTGCAATTATGATGCATATTAAGGCCTTATTGATTTTGTATTACTCTTTGTTTTAATATGCTTCAAATGGTACTTTTTTAATGCAGTTTTCCCAATATTACCTAAAAAAACTTGCACACAGAATTTCAGCTCTGTTAAAACCTTTTTCTGTTTGTTTATTTTGCAATATTTTTTCTTTCTTGCAAAATTGATTTGACTCATGAGGTAATATTTACAAGTAAATGTACTAATTGTGAAGATTGAAGTATTTTGACCTTGTGATTTTTGGTCGATTTAATAACAGCTTGTGAAACGTGCCTTGATTGAGTGTGATTTAAAGCCTTACATTATGACCTATTGTTACTGTTAGTTTAAACTTTTACTATTTACTGCTGCAGAATCGCATTGCACATTTCACAAGTTACTCACATTTCGGCGAAATCAAAGTGCAAAATTTCCCCATTCATAGGTGATTACTGCGCATTTGTGATTTAAAATTTGAAAGTTAAAAACTTTAATCAGTTAGGGAATTTATTGTAGCCTATCGCAATATTGCGAAGCACAGTAGGAAAATAAATTGCTAAACGACATTATGCACAAATTTTTGCGTCGCAAATTGTGATGCGCACCCGTACAAATTGCTCCCTGCTGCATTACCGTTTTGTTTGTAAACAAGTTGTAAACAAACGATTACAGGCAAGAAAATAGTAACCTTGATCCAACTCCGAGAGACCCCTTTGTGTGTGATTATTTTAGATTCCCTTGAAAGAATAGACGTGGATTTGATTTATCATTCATTTCAAAATTTGCAAAATTCCTGTCTGTTGTACACATTGCCGACAGTATAATTAATGGCTTTGTTTTAGTTTCAAATTGTAGGTGCCTCTATTAATCATCAGTACTATAGCTTTACATGATTATGATGTGTTGACATGGCACTCTGAAAGTTCTGTACAACTTTCGTCCTGGTTTTCAATATATGCAAATATATGAGGTAGAACTATAGGGTATATGCAACTGATGTCACACTACAGTGACCTGAGGGGAATTTGTGTTTACACCTAAGCATTTATTAATTGTTCCCTGTGCAAAAATCTTTGTTTATTGACAGCATGGAACATAATCAAACTAATGACTTTGTTAGTAACAAAACAGCAACAGTAAATATAACAATTTTTGGGGAAAAGATTTTTAATTTAGGGATTTTTATTTTAGGAATTTTCAGTTTTGGATATGAAAGACTCTTTAATGTGTAGGTAACACAAGCATAATTTGCCACACACTTAAATTGTTTGTTTACTTCTTCCTGACTGGTGATTGGATAATTTCCAACACCTTTGTTATGTATGACATCAGTACACATACGATGTATAAGGTTTTTATAAAAAAATCTTCAGATTCAGCTTTCATATTAGTGTAGAAATTCAAGATGTTTGTGATAACTTACATGTTTCTTCTTTTTGTTTTGCAGCAAGTTATAGCTCCTTACACTGATTTCAACTACAGACATACTGGTGACTCAGATCCACAGGCTGCGTGAGTTGATTCATTTATATACACTGCAAAAGATTATTGTAGCATGTGCTTTAACACATTAAGTCCCAGCATCGCGTATACGCGTCCTTATTTTCTTCCTTTCATGTACCAGAATCACGTATACACGACGGATATCATAGCATCAATTACATGGAAATTTTTAAATTGGTGGGGTACTTCCATTTTTGTTTTGTACAATTAATAAGATAAACATTTTGTCTACCTATTTTCGAGGGTCATACTTCCTGTTTTGTAAGAAAAGGGTCAAATACATGACAAAATTTTGTAAACGAAGCGAAGCGGAGATTTATATGGGCAATTTACACACAAAATGGCATTACTAGTTGGCCATTCTCAGCCGTTAGATAGTGACGATGAGTCTGTATTGGAGCCAGATTTCGTAGAGTTTAAAACAAACAGTGATAGCGAGAGTGATAAAGAGGAATTGACTATAAATAATGGTGATTTTTTGATCAACTTTAGCATAGACAACACAGATAAAAAAAGCTTAGTGAAGCAATGATAAATTTGGATAGGAATAAAGCTTTCACATTGCACACAGATAAAAAAGCTAAGTGAAGCAATGTTAAATTTAGAAAAACCTTCTGGGCACCAAGGAAATTTTACACAGTAAAACCTAAGGGACTCAATGTGTTAAGGATAACTTTAGTAGTCAATCTTGTTAAGCTGATATGGAAGGGGAATAAAAGGACCAACATTCAGAAATCTTTTGAAAGTTATCACATTTGATCAGATTTGTGAAGAAATGACTTAAAACAGACAAAGGAGTGATCTCACACCCTTTATATTCCTGTAAAGTCTTTGCGTACTCTATTGAAATATTTTGTGAGATTTTGTGATTTGCAACCATTGGATACGTCAGCAAAGTAGGAAACAGTGTCTCAGTGAAGGAACTATAATTTGTTTCTTTTTTGGCCTTATATTTAATTGCTCAGCTCATATAAGAATAATTGATACAGAGGCACAGCATTTGTGTGCAACAGATAATTCATAACATGCAAACAAGCTAAAAGTCAAGAAAAATTCCTTTCCAAAAATATCACTTATCGTTAAAATAATCAAGATTATTCTGCAAGGATGCAGAGAACTTTATATTTTCAAAATGTTGGTTTAAGTACATTTTTACCTCCAATCATAGTTGGGAGTTTCATTTCTATACTTAGATTTATATATTTAAAACTTGGTAGGCAACAATAATACAATTTTGTCAATGCCATTATTAAATAAAACTATAATTTGCCCTCTGAGGGGAAAAAAAACACAAAAAGATGTTTTTAAGTAATGAAACTGGTGAAACATGAAAAATTATAATTTAGTTGAGTGGGTGACATCACTCTTTTATACTAGTCTTGCTACACCAGTCATTCCTAATAAACATGTGATATCTTTAAAGAATTAGATCAGTGGTCAGGCAAGTTCATCTTGTAAGAAGAGGGCTTCAAAAGAAACAAAATGGTAAAGAAAGCATTCAAAAATTTATTCATTAAAGAGATATTCAAGTTTAAACTCTTGTCTTATCTATGTTAAAATGACTGGTGTGGTAAGTCTACCATGGAAAGTTAGCATCTTCCTCTTTACATTCTAACAATTGTTAATGTATTTTAAAGAAAGTTTGTTAAATTTTTGCACTATTTTAATTATTTATCCCCCAACTTTCATCAGGTGGTACTGTATATTGTAAATACCCTTCCTAGATTAAGTTTTACTACTTTTTGACATATCCCATTTTTTTTAAGCCACAAAATCACAGGACAAAATGTGATAGATTACCTAAAGACTGAGTAATTTGAGGCTATGACATCACAACTAGTCTGATTTCAGTCGTTTCTACACAAATGATATCAAACTTTAAACTTAAATGTCTCCTTAACGGATTAAGATTGTTGAATGCTTTCTTCATCATTTTGTTTCTTTTGAAGTCCTCTGTCATATAAGATAAACTTGCTTGACCCCTAAACTTATCCTTCAAGACTTCATCTCATCTCCTGAATAGAACAAGTAGTTTCTTGACAGGCCTGTCTGTCTCTTTATCCTCTGTTATACCCAGACATGTCACTCCTTTCACATAATCTTTTAAACGACTAATGACATGCAGAAAACAGTTTTTGTTTGTTTTGTAATTGCAAAAAGTATTTAATTGTAAGTAGTGCTGTCTTTTAATTTTGTTTCTTATTAAATTTTTGAGGTAAGGCTGAAAGTTTTGATATTATACCTTATTTTCTTTTCAGTGTGAGGTACCTTACATAAATAATACAACCTACAACCATAGCGGTTGCATTGCTCTATTTGAGCCCCTTGATAGTTTATTAATGTACATTTGATGATTTGCAAAGTTTTCTGTAATCTTTAAATCCTTTAAGCAACTGTTTCAATTATTTTACAGAGATGACCGTGAATCTTGGTACAGAGCGAGCAGAATGGCCATTGTAGCACTTTTAAGGTCATGGCCAGGTAAGATTCTGCCATTCTTGTGTTCTTACAAGAGTGTATTAGATACTGCCATCCCTCCTCCCAGGGTGAGGAGGAAGAGGAGAAATTAATGCCACAGCAACAAGATTGCAAAAGATGAACAAGAGTTCCCTTATCACCTTGTTAATATAACCTCTTAGGCACCATTTGACCAATGTTGCTGAAGGACCCCCCTACCCCCACCCCCAGCCTCTTGATATACATTGTAAAGCCTGTTATTACATCATGATACAAACAAACACTAAATTAACATTTACATTTACTGTGTTTTGCACCCAAATCTTCAAATATGCATGTGTATGCAGCCTAATATATACTATAAGTTGTGAAAAAAAAAAAGTTGTTTTTTATAAAAATATACAGCTTCATAACTGGTTGTGAAGATAATTTTCTAGTTTTGATTTCCTTTTCGTTTTCTTGGTAATCTCTGAAAGGGAATTCCATATATGTTGATGTAACGAGCATGTTACAACTAAAGAAATTACCGCCTTTTGAATGTGAGTAAAAGAAAATGAATTGCATCCTTTATTGCAGGAAGTCATATGGGAGTGAATAAATAGTTTGTGGTGAATGAGTGCCTCGCAGTGTGATCACGTTTATCATTTGTAATATGATGTTTAGGTTACAGAGAATAGAAAAACAAATTTGGGGTCTCAAAAGTACAAGAAATGATTATGGGGTTGTGATGGTTTTGCCGTTAGGTATTGTAAATGGTATTGGATTTTTGAGACACTGTGGGTGTAGTACAATGTTTCGTTTACAAAGAGCCTAGGAAAATGTTTTGGTGGAGAAAAAAATAAAATTATATATATATATATATATATATATATATATATATATATATATATATGTATATATGTATATAAATATATATATATATATATATATATATATATATATATATATATATATATATATATATATATATATATATATATATATATATATATATATATATATATATATATATATATATATATAAATATATATATATATATAGGTATATATGTATATGTGTATATATATATATATATATATATATATGTGTATATATATATATATATATATGTTTATATATGTTTATATATATACAAATACATATACATATACATATATATATATATATATATATATATATATATATATACATATACATATATATATATATAAAATATATATATTATATATATGTGTTGATTGTTTTGCCGTTAAGTGTTATAATAGGTAATAGAGTTCTGAGATAAGTGTTTTTCTCAGATTTAACATGTCCAAGAAATCTTTGATAACTTTAATCAGTAAGAAATTTAAAGACTTACATCAAGATTTTGAGTTTTCTTGCCATGTGTATGCCACACCTGCAGCCACACCTGCATTCATCTAAAACTCCTTAACATTGATCAGTCATAACTGGAAAATTATGCTATTCTTAAAATGCAAAATACTCTTCTTGGAAATTTTGTAGTCTTTTTAAATGGACTTTTTTGAAATTGCCGAAAAGAATACCTTTAAAACCTGATCCATTACATCCCTGTTGCCTTGTGGTGGTAGTCCTTGGGGACTTGAATCTTGTTTTGTTGTCCTGGTACTGTTATATGCAAAGAAAAAATCAAATCTGAGCTTGCGTCCATGAAAAACGGAAAGTCACAAGTAAAATCAATATCATGAACATTATTTCCATGGCAAAAGCAAGTCGAAATGAAGCAAATTATTTTGCTTATTTTTTTAAAGACTTCTGCATCATTTTATTTTGCATTTCAGTTTCATCTTAAGATTCAGTCCTTTCAGGTTTCCATTCACCAAATTTGATAATAGATGTTTGATCAGGGACAAGTGATACCAACTTATCTTTGTCTTTTCTTATTGGCGGTGTTTGATATTGGGATTATTGTCATAAACAGGAAAGAGACATTCTCCTTGAGGGTATGTGCACAAGATTAGGAACTAGGCCAAAATAAATTTTAATTTAGCTTACCCTTTTTTCCCATAATCTTTGGTCTGTAATATTGAAAATATAATCAATGAAATTTGAAACGTTGGCACCCCTTGTGTGAAATCATATTAAAGAAATATTACCATGAATTTTCATTTTTATATATATGATCCAGGACTTTAAAGAAACAATTTGGTGTAAAATTATGTTGATATCTTTTTCCGTTTGGGAGTTATTGCATTTCAAAGATTGCATGAGTGTGTTGGAAAGTGTACTCACAGTATACAGAGTGATGTCATAAAGGCAAATCAAAGACAATTCTTATGTATTTCTATAAAACAAAGGAAATGTTTTTCATTTACTTGAAAGGTTAAGTGTAAGGTTCATGAGTTGATGGGCAATTCACATTCTTAAAAAGTGTATTGATATACCCCATTTCAATAAATAAACATGTAAAATGAGTGTGTTGAAAAGTGACCTCACAGTGTACAGAGTGAATAAAGGCAAATCAAAGACAAAAATAAAACAAAGGAAATGTTTTTCATTTACTTGAAAGGTTAAGTGTAAGGTTTTAGGAAATTCACATTCTTAAAAAGTGTATTGGCGGTAATTTAGGATTAGGCAATTAATTTTCAAAGAAATACACAAAAATTATCTTGGGTTGCCTTTATGACATCACACTGTACACTGTGAGGTCACTTTTCAACACACTTGCACAAAAAATGCTTCTAGTAATTTAGGACTAGGCAATTAATTTTCAAAGAAATACACAAAAATTGTCTTGGGTTGCCTTTATGACATCACACTGTACAGTGTGAGGTCACTTTTCAAGACTTGCACAAAAAAAGGCTTCCAGTAATTTAGGACTAGGCAATTAATTTTTAAAGAAATACACACAAATTGTCTTGGGTTGCCTTTATGACATCACACTGTACACTGTGAGGTCACTTTTCAACACATTTGCACAAAAAATGCTACCAGTAATTTAGGACTAGGCAATTAATTTTCAAAGAAATACACACAAATTGTCTTGGGTTGCCTTTATGTCATCACACTGTACACTGTGAGGTCACTTTTCAACACACTTGCACAAAAAATGCTTCCAATAATTTAGGACTAGGCAATTAATTTTTAAAGAAATACACAAAAATTGTCTTGGGTTGCCTTTATGACATCACACTGTACACTGTGATGTCACTTTTAACACACTTGCTCAAAAAATGCTTCCAATAATTTAGGACTAGGCAATTAATTTTCAAAAGTGTATGTTATACCCTATTTCAATAAATAATTAAAAATGTTTTTAGTAATTAAAAAATAATGTTTCACACTAACTCCGAAACAGAAAAAGATTTTAATATGATTTTTACCCCAAGTTGTTTCTCTCATTATGTTCTCTATCACATATATGGGAACGAAAATTCATGGGAATATTCCTTTAAAGAAAGGGTGTAGGCAACCATAAATTACCAATTGTGTGTTGTTGTATTGTTTAAATCACGCAATACATTGTTAAGTGTAGTCAGAAACTTGTCTTTTTGAAAAGGAATGGTCCTCAACATCAAGATTTTGCTATATACTTTTTAGCATTCTTTAGCTAGAGTGTAAGATCTGGTAGAATCCAGCTCAATACAAATTTCCTGTCGCGTCTGGATTTAGCTCACACTTATTATAAATAGCTCGTCTTCACATAAAGCCTATATTGATTAGGTAGATGTATATCTTCCCCTTGAGACATGTGACCTAGTTTTCTAGTCATTGTAGTAAACAGAAACGGAGAATATGATGGACTGCTATGAGAATAAATATTGTTGTGATGCTGGTGTGAAATTTTGATCCATCATGTCATGAAAGGTCTATTTATGGCTATGAAATTGTCTCTTGTTTTATTGTCTTATCGATAGCAAATTCTCAGTAGAGATGTTTTTAGAAATTTTGAAAATATCATATGTTAGTTGTTTAGGTATGACTGATCAATGTTTAGCCAAAAAGAGAATTCATTCTTTTGTGTAATTCTGTTTGTCCTAATTATAGTTAGTAATGTGAATCATTTATAATTTGATTTGGGGGGTATGTGTGTAGTTCTGCTGAAAACAATCAAAATGATAAATAAAATCAGAAATTTACATAGTTTATTTTGCATAGTTGATTTTGGTCTCAGTATGTGAGAAAGGTTAATAATGTGAAAATGGTCAATTTCAGCTTATTTTCATTTTCTCTTCTATCAGGAATGATCCGATTATGCAGCCCAGAGGCCAGTGGTCTGCAGTCATTGATGGCAATATTATGTGTACGGCATGAGGATAATAGAGTAAGCAAACTTTATTTTCTTATTAAAGGACAAGCTCAGTGGCCAAGCGTTATTCTCATGTATGAAATACAAAAATAAATCAACAAAATATTGCAGAAAATATTCAAATATTTTATACTGTTAAGGAGACATCTAAGTTTAAAGTTCTGTCAAGTGACTAAAATCAGTGGTGACATCACAGCCTCACATTCTCCTTACATCTTTTTGAATTTTATTCAAATTCTTTCTGACATATATGAATTTTTACTTTCATGTATATGATAGAGGAGTATTAAAGAAACAATTTGGTGTAAAACGTGGGTTGATATCTTATTCCGTTAAGGAGTTATTGCTTTTAAAAGATTTCACCAGTGTGTTGAAAAGTCACCATGCAGTGTACAGTGTGATGCCATACTTATAGATTTAAGATAAATAAATCTTTATGTATTTCAATAAAATGAACAATTATTTTTGTTTCATTTAGAGTGTAAGGTACATGGACTACATAGGCAAAGCATGTTTTTGTAAAGTGCATGTTATACCTCATCTCAGTAATTAATCAAAAATCTTTCCAATAATTAAAGAGAGAGGTAATTCATTTTTTAAAGAAATACATAAACAATGTGTTGATTTTACACTAATAATAATAAATAATAATGAGTTGCGCCTTTAACTCAAAAGAATCTCAAAGCGCTGTACAATACAATAAAAATGGAAGAGAATAAACAAAAAACTTAAAATTCATAAGATGTAACATTAAAAATGAAATGCATATTTAAAATGAAATGCAAATTTAAAATGGAAATGCAGATTTAAAAAAATATTTATGTAGAAATAGGTGTAAAAGAGTAAAAATGCGAGGTCACTTTATCAAAACACTCGTGCAATCTTTGAAATGCAGTACCTCCTTAACGGAAAAAAGATATCAACATGATTTTTACACCAAATTGTTTCTTTTATAGTGTTCTATCATATACGTGAAAATGAAAATTCACGAGAATTTTCCTTTAACCAATGTCAGACCAGCGAAGTAACTGTTATTTACCACCGAAGAATTTTTTTTTTTTTTTAATTGTTGAAACAGTGTAAAGAAAGAAACCAGTTTCAATAGAATGCATCAACAAATCTTAAAGGATTAATTCAGTGGTCAAACTACTTCCTCTTACTGGCCCTCCCAGACCAGCATAAAATCATAAAATTCCGATCAAAATTGACAAAGAGCATAAAATAGCATAAAAAAGGAAACAAAATCATAAAAAATCATACAATTTTGTGGAAAAATTGACATACATCATGGATGCAGAGTTTTACTAAATCCCTATCAAAAACTGTCCTACATATCTATATTTTCTAATATGCATGCAGTGAAAATTATGATATTGTGGCCAGAAAGTAATCAAAAGCCCTATCAAGAACTGTCATATTGTCACTAGGGCATGCCCTGAAATGGTACATTAGGTGTACTATACATAATGTACATATGGGTTACAGTAGCATTTGTATAATTTTATACCTGTGCACATTCATGAACATTGTGGCACATGACTTCTCAAGTTATGTTCTGCATAACACATTTAGTGTTAACTATTATGCATTCATTGTTTAATATATATTATTCCAGAGATCCATTTTCTATATTGCAACTGAACAATCCTTCTCACTGTTGATATCATAGATTCTTTTGTAACTTCTTTGTCATTTTCTCTGATTCTCAATCTGTCCTCTCTGCCATTCAGCTTGATTCAAGGCCAAACGTGGGACAACCAGTATTCTTAAGTACAGTATTTAGTAATCTTGTAGTAAGAAACAAATATGTCCTGTTGGATGCTTAGTCATATAGGTATCCATGGAATGGTTTGAGCACACAAAGTTGCTGAAGGTACAATGGACCTCAGCCCTTCCCCTTTTTCTTTTTTTATTGGAGACTTTTATCTTGGCACTTGACCTATCTTGACACTTGACCTATCTTGGCACTTGACCTATCTTGGCACTTGACCTATCTTGGCACTTGACCTATCTTGGCACTTTACCTATCTTGGCACTTTACCTATCTTGGCACTTTACCTATCTTGGCACTTTACCTATCTTGGCACTTTACCTATCTTGGCACTTTACCTATCTTTGCACTTATTGCCATTTTGGTGCTGTGAAACATGATTAATAACCAACCAACAAATGTTTTGAAGTGTGCTTATTTAAAGGATTAGTTCAGTGGTCATGCATGTTTATGTTATATGAAAAAGGACTTTAAAAGAAACAAAATGGTCAAGAAAGCATTCAAAAATCTTATTCCGTTAAGGAGATATTTAAGTTTAAAGTTTGGTATCATTTGTGTAGAATTATAAAGTGTATGTTTTCTTTCTATTCCAATGCAATACAATAAAACGATCACAAAATATTGTCACAGATCGCAGAAATGATGTTGAGGGAGTGATATGGCCAGCAACATATGTACGCTAGTAGTACTACATGTACTAGAGCGCAAAACTTAAACTCTCTAAACTCTGCTGTAAAAAAAAAAATATATCCAAACCAGCGTGCAATAAGCTGTGTATGTAGTATGCTGCAGAAATTTTTTTATTGCGGTTGTACATTACCAAACTATTTTGAATGCGTGTCTGCTACTTGCTGAAAAAAAATTGTAACACCTATTATGAACCTATCGCGAGTTGTGTTTAAATGAAATTTTTATCTGTTATTGAGTGTGTACATAACAGAATCATGGAATTGGTCAGTAATTCCCAGCATAGCGTTAATGAGGTGGAATCGTGTATTTAATATTCCAGAATACCAAGTGACCCGTCCCGTGAATTTTGAGGAAGTGAGTATATTATTATTTTGTGGTATGTTATAAAGACGGGTAAATAAAAGAGACAAGAAACATTTGTATTTTATTCTTTATTCATAAAAACAAAAATACGATTGAAAAAACAAGAAATACCACAAGATTTTATACATACTGTTAGATTTTAACACATATACTACTTCCGCGAAAGATATTGAAAAGGCTTTGTCGGCACGTCTGATACCCGGATACTGACCAATAATGCAGGTTGTGTACCCGGTCTGATTTTTGGACCCGGTGCAGACATAAATTGTCAGTTGGAATAAGAAATTGGAGGTGAATTAATGTTCCTACCCAGTGGGCAAGACCAATTACTGCCAATCTTGGGAGAAGGTATTAACATGGTTCAAGCCTGTAGAGAATGACCGTCCAGCTGACTCAGGGCGTGTCTCTCTTAGTTATTGGGACTTAAGCCCCTTAAACACATAAGATGTTCACCTCCCCATCTGATCTAAAGTTAAAGGTTTTTGGCCCCAAATTGTAGCTTTTGAGGATTTGTGTTCCAAAATTGAGGGTTGCTGGTCAAATTGAGGATTTATGGTCCAAATTTAGATTTTTGTCCAAAAGGGTAGATTTGTGGTCAAATTTGAAGATTTTGTGTTTTAAAATGGAAATTTTTGTTCCAAAATTGAAGGTTTTTTGTCTAAAATTTATGATTTTGGGGCCAAAATTGAAAATATTGTTCCAAAATGAATTATAATTCAGTCGATACAAATAAGAAATAAACTTCTCTGTTTTGTATGATTCATTACATATTTCAGTTAATTATATGTTTGACTTTGACAAAATTGGGGGAGGGGGGTGGGGGCTACAACAATTTTGTGAAAGGTAGGGGAAGGGGGCTGTAGCTCATCTAAATACGCGCCACTTGAAGCAGCTTATGGCACACTGCACAATATGCAAAGAACTATATAATTGATGGATGTTGTGTAGCGCAGATACATTCCATTACAGGGAACAAAGCATGTTGAGTTGAAAAAAAGTGCAGGTTCGACTGATATGTTTTGTTTGCCATATTCATCTTGGTATGAAATAAAATTAAAAATTCATATAATCAAACTGGTGAAGCATTAAAAAGCATAATTTCGTTATAGCCAGTTGCATAAAAAAGCATACAAATTTTACAATAAATGGCATAAAATTTTAAAATATTTTTTTCAAAAAGTGGCTGGGAGGCCTACTCTTATATAAAGAGAACTTCAAAAGAAAGAAATAGGTGAAGAAATCATACAAACATGTTATTCTGTTAAAGAGATATTTAAATATTAAGTTTTGTAGTATTCTTGTAGAAACAAGTGAAAACTAGTTGTGATGTTAGGCCTCAAAATCCTCAAA
>JAIGNY010001009.1:0-37777 GCA_020152595.1 Chiridota heheva
AACGGGCGGCGGAACCGTATGGATCCCGGAACGTATGGAACGCACAATGCCATAAATAGGGCTGCGGAACCGTCAGGACGCGGGCCGCGGAACCGTATGGATCCATCCCGGAACGCACAATGCCCGCAAATAGGGCTGCGGAACCGTCAGGGACGGTCCAGCGGAACCGTATGGATCACGGAACCGTCCAATGGAACCGTCCGCCCCGTAACAACGGGCCGCGGAACCGTATGGACTCCCGGAACCGTATGGAACCGTCCCCGGAACCGCACAATGCCCGCATAATAGGGCTGCGGAACCGTCAGGGACAGTCCAACGGAACCGTATGGATCACGGAACCGTCCAATAGAACCGTCCGCCCCGTAACAACGGGCCGCGGAACCGTATGGACTCCCGGAACCGTATGGAACCGTCCCCAAACCGCACAATGCCCGCATAATAGGGCTGCGGAACCGTCAGGGACTGTCCAATGGAACCGTTTGGAACCGTAATCTTACTACAACTTAGGCGACACGTTAACGCCCCTAAGAGGTTATCTCTCTCTCTCTTACCGTTACCGCTCTAGGCGCAACGCCTCTAAGAGCGTAACCCTCTCACTAAATTACTTTTATATCTGAAAAGAGAAGAACATATATCCATGCATACATACACAAATACGGCAAAGTAAGTATGATCTTACGGACACGCTAAAGAGAGACGAGGCCTAGCAGTCTAAACAGAACATCAAAACTCTCTTAAACAGAAAAACTCTTCACTGAAAAATAAATTTCCTAAGAGAAGAACGTATGTCCATGCGTACAAACCTAAATACGGCAAAGTAACTATGAACTTACGGACACGCTAAAGAGAGACGAGGCATAGCATTCTAAACAGAACAACAACACTAGCTTTAACAGAAAAAAAAATTTAAATGAACAAAATTTCTATCTGAAAAACTTTAGAAACCCGAGAAAACACATCCAACGTAATGACCTTACTAGCGCCGGGGTAGCGTGGGAAACACCAACCACTGAGTACTTGAGGTCTGTAAAGATAAAAAGGAAAGATTATTTTCCCTGTAATTAGGTCGTCGAAAAGACCCACCCACGGTCTCTCCGACACCCCAATTTCAATCCTGAAAATTAAATATTCTATCTCAAATCTGTGTAAGAAAAATAAAAATATTCATATGCTGTTAACGTGAAAACGAAGATAAGCTCGCTTGTAACAACTGTAGCTCCCTAGAGTTGTTACAGGGCGACCCCACATTTACCCAGCGGTGACTACGACCCAATGCGCATGCGCCAAAATCGAAAAGGAAAATTGGCCTAATGCATACGAGAAGGTGTACTGAAATATCCTAACGCGCTAAACACTATACATAGTATAACGCTAGGGTCACCTGGAGGCGGGTGGGGCTAAGGGAGAAAAAGACTAAATCCCGGGCGAGAGGTCCCTAGACAGGCACAACCTGTGCTCTAGGACCTAAAACACCCACCACGAGAGTAGGACGCTCTCGAACTAGCCACTCGCTATGTACCAATGGAGACAAAAAACCCGCTATCCTAAGTGTAGGCTACACGGGTAAAGTCGTGTAGGTCGGCCAAGAAATCTCGGACCCATGGCTACCTCACCCTTCTCTCGGAAGACTTGAAAAGGCGAGCCAGATGAGAACGGGCAGCGTAAAAACCCTTCAGGTAGAAGCTGCCGAAGAGAAAAGAGTTAGAAAGGTTAATTAAAATAAAAATCAAAATGACCAGTTTTCAGCGATGATAGTGACAACAACGCGCTGAAAAAGAGTGAGGTGGTACAGAGGTATTATGGAGGTCAGGGCTTGGCTGGTTACTGCGTTTTTTAGGTTCGGTTAGAAGTGCATTAGAATCAGGTCGTGTGACCAGCTTGCATATTATAGCATGGAAGGTAAGGTATAACTTGAAGTATATATATATATATATATATATATATATATATATATATATATATATATATATATATATATATATATATATATATATATATATATATATATATATATATATATATATATATATATATATATATATATATATATATATATATATATATATATATATATATATATATATATATATATATATATATATATATATATATATATATATATATATATATATATATATATATATATATATATATATATATATATAGTGAAAGTATAACAGTCAATGAAATGACAGTTCTACAAAATTTTATTTCATTGATCATCATCTTTTATTGACACACTTTTTTGGTAAACTATGAGACAAAATAATGATAAGATTTAGAACCAGTCAAAGCCCATTCCTTAATGGAATATTTCCAAGATTTTGTATGTGGATTTACTGTATATGAAAAAAGACAAATTTGAGAAAAATCCATGTTGGTGTCTCATTCCATACAGGAGTTAACACATTTCAAAATTAATGGAAAAGTGACTGGTGCAATGAGCCTAATTCAACAGTGTGATATTATAGTGGCATTCCCAAGACATGTTTACAGGAACATATTTTTCCCATCTGTTCTGAAACAATTATATTCATAATAAGAGAAAGAAAAACAAATCAAAGAAATACATCAAAACCATTCTACTCTCATTTCCAGTCAACCTGTTGTGATCTTGTGGCAGGTGGTCAAAGGTAATTCTAGATGGGTTCATGTAAAAAGTTTTGTAATATTTACCCCGCTAAGCGTAGCGGGAATATTTACAAGAGTTATACTTACCTTCCATGCTATAAATATGCAATCTGGTCACATGACCTGATTCTAACGCACTTCTAACCGACCATAAAAACATAGTTACCAGCCCAGTCCTAACCTCCATATAATCTCTACTAATCTTCACTTAACATTCCACCGAGGCCTGAACGAGAGGGGAGGCGGGCCGGGATGCATGGAAGGTAAGTTTAACTCTTGTAAATATTCCCGCTATGCTTAGCGGGGTAAATTTACTTCAAGTTATACCGTACCTTCCATGCTATAAATATGCAATCAGATTGCAACCAAGGATAGGAAGGAAGGAAGGGAGTTTAGGTCCCAGCACAGTTTCTCCAGGCTGGTATTAAAACTCTCACTAATCTCATCCCGCTTAAAGGACGAAATTCCTTCTCCTCTTAAGGATGAAAGACTTCAGAGTGGGAAGAACTAAAACGTAGTAAACCACTTCTAGTTACAGTCAAACCAAAGAAGGCACTATTTGTTAACAGTAACTGAGGCAAACATTGCATGAACCTCAGTTAGAAACTTAGAAAACATGCCAACCGGAAGAGCGTTTGGACACGATATGAATATCATAGTAGTGTCTACAATAACGCCACAAAACGCACCGGGTTTGTCCACCAGACGGAAACGGCTAGTAAAATACGATTGGGAATGAAGCCTGTACTAGCTAAAATGAATTGAAGAATTTTCAGACCGGGGAAAAATTTGTTATGCACGTAGCTGCATAAGAGCAAAAGTTAGCGGGGTAACAAGTTAGGCAAAAACAAGGGAACAAAATCGTGATATGGGTTTTCCTGGACGGCGGCACGAGAAATCTCATGAAAGGGGCTATGCCTCGAGCCCGAGTGCATACCCGGGCCATTCCATAAACAGTGTCAACTACTTTAAGAGATTGCTAATGGACAATCCATCAGAGGAAAATGTCTCGTGACACAGTACGGTGAGATCTCCGTGTATCTTCCCAGTGGTCGCGAGTCGATGTCTGTCGACCCAACTAGAAAACCTCGGTGGATGGCTGCAAGCTATCCTAGCGTCCGTGACTGAACCAAGTCTGAGAGAGGGCCCCCCTCCAAAATGGGGAGGGGGTGAACAACTCCTCAGAAAGGCCTTGCTACGCCGAAAATCAGAGGACAAAGGCCACACTGTCAAACGAAGTGCTCTGGGACTGTGATGCAGTTTGCCGGAGCCCGAAAAAAAGACAAAAGTTGTCCCTGACCCAAGGCTCGTACAGAAAGCCTGCAAGGTCTTGAGCAGCTGAGAAAACCGCAGTTGGCCGGGCCAAGTGGGCGCCATCAGTCGTACGTCACCTTGCTTAGCATACTCGGTACTAGCGGAAAACGTAACTTACACAGTAAGTCCCTTTGAAAGTAAATGCGTCGACCCCGAAACCCGTGGGTCAGGAGATAGGACGCAAAGAATCGATAGCTTGCAATCGTCCACGGATGCGGACAGACCTACATCTGGGAGACCGAATAAGGTCCTGATCACTCTGGTCACCTATGGGAAGCACACCCATCCTGTGGGGGTTCCACTGAAGCGAGACGATTGTGATCATGTTCTCCTAGTCTGAGGTGAGCGGCCTTAAGGCTGGCATAGTTCGTCCTGCGCCGAGTCGAGAGGAAGGATTTCAGAAACACTTGGAGTCCGTTCCTCTCTGTCCGAAAAGGAGACCACAAGAGTGGTGTAAAGTCGGCGCTAATCTGAACTGCCTTGCTCAGCACTGGCGGTAAAAGATAAAAAATGCCCGGCATACTGCCTGTGAAAAAGGCCAAGTACCTGTCCAAGTTTCTGTCATAGGGGGTCGTAGAGGGTCACATGAAATGTGCCCCTACCTCGACCAAAACACATCTGTCGGCACTGACGGTAAAAGTCTGATGGGTGGAAACTTCATTCCTCACAACAGGTGGGACCATCCGCACCACCACCAAACGGGGGTAGTCACTGACTAAACGTGTAAAATGGAGGTACTGAATGAGACCATCTTCAGCCCGAAGGTAGACAAAAACACTGTCCTCTCCATGACTCGCCAAGTCTGAGGGTGTACGCATTGGTCGCTGATGGCCGGTAGTGTGTGGAAGGCAACAGCTTCTCCTCCACGGCATGTGTGATCCAAGACGGAAGTCTGGACGTAAAGAGGTCCATGAAGGAAGGAAACATCCTCCCATGGATGAAACTACAATTCTTTCCATTAGAGCTTCCAGCATCTTTCTCTGTCCCTACTCCGGGATCTGCTCCGTTGTGGAGAGAACCGGGGAAGAGAAATGAGCGAAATGCCGAACGTCGGCGAAATGCCAAGGGTAAAGTGCCGTTGAGCGGGAAGAGTCATTCAGGCTGATAAGTTAATTCTAACTTAGGGTTAACGTACGTCGTACACTTTACGGGCCGTCAACTCTGTAAAAAACTTGTACAACAGCGGAGGTGTGGAGCCCCGGTGATTGAGGAGCAGCGTGGCAGATAAGACTGCTGACCCTAAGCAAAGTTTGTTTAAACTTTACTGAACTAAACCAATGGTTAATATATTAAAAGGCAGGCTGTTCATATAAAACGTATGCTAACCGTGTAAGGCTATGTAGCTGCGAGATGGTTTTGGGTCGTAAGACCTCGGAACCGTAAGTCACTGTCAACGACTCTGAGGCGATGTTTGAAAACTGTAGCAGTTGCGGAACCGTGTAGCTCTAGGCCACTCCTATCAACAGTGAAACTTGTCTATGAAGTTGAATGGAAAAGGTGTCAACGTACGACGTATAATTACAATCTTGGAACTGCGGAGCCTATGGCTACGGATGTGGAGAAAACTAATACCATATGTCTGTACGGGTAGTTAACTAACAGGCCGTGAAGCCGCAAGTTGCATTGAACTGCTTTCAGAAGGTGTTAAAGTATAGTACAAACTATACATGCTGTTGTTTTTAATAGCTACCCCGATCGTGAGATTGTCTATCAAAAGGCCACCTATGTCAAGAAAAGTATACTTCATGGAGTTAATTTTGACAGGGGGTTTAACGTACTACGTCAACTGTATGAGTCGTTAACCCAAGCACTGGGTTAAAAATCACGAAAGAGTTGACATCCTGTGTATACTACACGGGCCGTTAATTCCGCTAAACACCCTTCATCACAGAGCTGAGAAGCTCGTGGCTATGTAGGGGACTATAAACGCTGTACTCAGTAGGCGTCACTCTTAAGTAGTATAGAGCCGTTATGGATCTACAAAGAGTCAACGTTACAAGTAAGTTCCACTAGCCATCCACCCAGTTTGCCTCTCTTCAACACGAAGCAACAAAGCTAGTGGCTACGTTAGGGGGACTACCGCCATACTGGTAGGTGTCCCTAATGTAATAGCTATCAGTACAAAATAGAACCGTCTGGGTCTACGTTAGCGTTAACGTACTACATCTGCTGTTATTATTATTGAATTACATTTCTACAGCACTTATTCATTACATGAGTCGTTACCTCAGTATACTTCTATTCACCACGGGACCACTGAGTAAGTGGCTACGCATGAGGGAGTAAAGTCGTATTCAGGACGCGTTTCTGTTGGAATAGCTAAAAATATACTGGAGCCGTATGGGATATGGAAGAGTTCACATGCTACGCAAGCTATAGGAGCCGTAAACTCTGTTTGTTTCACTACAGGGCTACGAAGCTGGTAGCTACATGGGGAAGTGGGGGAATGTACTCAGTACATGTCCCGGTAAGAATAACGGCCACGGAACTCTGTAGCTCCTGGCTACTGATCGCTACCCACGCAGTTGCGCTGCTGGTGTATGCTGTTAACTCCATTTGTATCTGTTCACCACGAAGCAGCGTAGCCAGTGGCTATGTGTGGGGACTGCAGTTGAACGCTATACACGTCCCGGTAAGAATGACGACCGCTGAACTCTGTAGCACGCGGCTATCGGTCGCCTTATCCCGAAGTTGTGTTACCCGGGTTGTACGTTATCCCATGTAGGTCTTGTGGGGGTAAAACCGCGTTAATCTCTTTATCATTTAGGCGGAATGTCACGTTCAACGCGAAAATTATATTCAGTGTAGTTCGGACGGTCATGGAACTACGTAACACAGAGAAAATAGCTCTCGTAATGCTATGCCTCTCGTGGAGATGGTTTTCTTATCACCTGACCACCAAGCTTCGTAACCTAAGGAAGCGCTTACACGCGACGCATCGCGGGGCATCCTGGGTGCGTAACACACCGACATTTGGGGACCTGTCCTTCGTGTCCATGATACTGGTGAAATTTTTGCGGAACCGTGACATTCAACGCAGAAATCTTACTAATGTAGCTCACATAGATGTGGAACTGCGTAGCTGATGGCTACGGTAACAAGAAGAAAATAGCTCTCGTGATGCTATACTCCTTGTGAAGATTGTTACTTGTTACCATGTAGCTTCATAGCTAAAGGGTCTATTTTCGGGTTTGTCGTACATTGTTCGTTACCCCGCTGAAGAACTATGGAGCCGTACGGACCTATTCGCCGGAGCCGTATGGCACCAAAAGTTGTTGGCTACGAAACTGTACGGACCCATACGGAGCCATCTCATGACCCGTAGGGCGGTATTATGAACCCTTACAGGGCTGTGGAAACAAGTCACGGGGCCGTATAGAACCAATTACCGTACGGACCCATATGGACCCATGAAAGTAATCCAATGGCTCTACAACGAGCTGTAAAAAAGTTAGTAACTTACGTATAACCCCTTTAGGCCCGTTGTCATAATAGCGGCAGCCGCCGTATAACTGCAGCCAACGCAGCTTCAGACTGTTACTATGCAGGTGACTTTTAACAATAGACCATCCACAATCGGCGCCGCGTATTACGATTTCTGAGGAGCTGGGTAATTTACGCATCAGAGATTTCGCGGCCGCCGCGGTATAGGAACTGCCAACATGATAATAAACAGATAAGATGTACGCAATCGCCGCGGTATACTATAAGACTTTGTCATTGTGAAAATATTCATATCTGATGGACGCGACCGCCGTGGCATACAAGTTCACGATTTTTAAAATATATTTGATTAATTGTCTTCTTTATTCCCCGGAAAATTTCGATTTAGTTTTCCAATATGAAAAAGGTTATATTTGGAGAATTATAAACTTAATTGTTGCATCTGTTTTTGGGAGGTGAGGGCATGAAGAAAGTAAAATAAAATAAGTTTATCCTACCTCACCATGCCCACCGCGGTATAACGATCGTCAAAATGAATTCGAGAAAAAAATAGCAATCTCCTGTTTTGTTTATTCCCTTGAAGTTTCGACATAGTTTTCCCATATTAAAAAAAATTTAAATCAAATTTTGGGATACATGTAAGGGCAGGAATAAACTGAAATAAAAACAAAAATTTATCCTACTTTACCATCCCGAAAATATAAATTAATTCCATATATTCTATATAAATGTGCTACAGTGTGTCTTTTTTTCTCCTCTCTATGTCAAAGATTTTATAGTCCCCTCGACCCTATGTTTTGTTTTTCCGATCTACCTGTTCCTAAAGTAATAGTTGGCCCAGAAGAATTTGCGTAATAGTTGGCGTTGAAGGTTAGAAACACAAGAATCAATGAATCAAACCAGGGTAGCAATGCAAAGAAATCAAGAAAATTCATACGCAACGATGACCTTTGGCCTATCGTTGAAAGTATTCTTCCAGCTTTTAAGAGTCTGCTAATGTGCTATGAAAACATTGAAGAAATTCTCGTTTTACACCTATTGTGATGAAAATTACAGATTTATCCATGTCTTTTAACATTTACTTCAAAGATTAACAATTATTTCAAACTAATAATTGTATTTACAGATGGATTAAATGTTTGCCTGGGTATTGTTATTGTTTTTACGACTGGATTACGCATCACAAAATCAGCACGTGTTGACATAAATTAATGAGGTAACAGCCTGCTCATGCTCAAAACTCGACAATATTCCCACGCCTTGTGTTCTGTTTTCCCCAGTTGCGGAATTCATACGTGGCCGCTATAGCGTTTCTCAACATTTGTAGTTACAGACAATAAACAATCATTTTAGGGTTTTTGTATAAAAACTTCAAACACTTGAATATTTATTGCTACATAACAGCCCTATCAGTGCTGATTTGGGTGAAAATAAAATGGCTAAATCATTCAAAAAGCTATTTCATGTGCACTGAATTATACCGTGCAGCAGACTAGACCGTATCATTGCTCTAAACGCAGTTTGGCAGTGACCCAGATTTTTCTCGCAGCAGTAGCGGCATCAAAGAGGAAATTACGTAATCCCGCTTTCTATCTTTGTATCAAGTTACAGTTGTTTTGTTTTCAATGTGGGAACGAATAATCGGGTTAGACCAGAGGATCGTTACATTATCGTTACATGAATATGATGAATGTTGAATATAATACAAACAGAAAAACGGGAAGAACCAATTTGAATTTCATATTAAAGTAATCATGCTAGTTACGCGAAACTTAATTGTGCGTTCATATCAAGGTTTTAATCATTTATTTAGGTCCTATCATCAATGATGACTTGCAATCAGCAGAGGCGGCAGAGCTGGGAAGGGGGTGTGCAGGTTTCAGCCCAATAATTTTAGGTGAACGTATCACATTACTTGACCTAATTTCCCCCTTTCCCCCCGCAATATTGTTATCACATGTCACTTTACCTCATTAAATCCCCCAATTTTTTTAACATTCCGCCGCCCCTGATCAGACAATTTAATTCTGAAATGGGCATGGGGTGGATGAGATGCAGAAACACATGTTCATACAATGAATCTTGGGTCCGTAAATTCACATCTTCAACGTGAAGGAGCATGCATGGCTTCTTATCCAAACTTGGGGGCATAAGATGCGAATTGAGCTGAAACAAATCCCCCCTGCCCCCGATTGTGTACGCATTTTTTATATATCTTTTATTCTATAGGCCTATACCTAAAAGATGGGGAACATGTAGCCCGGGAATTACGGAACTATACTTTTTCCGTAGCGAAACTAAAACTGTAAACAAATTAGAACTCATATGCAGAAAAAGAAAAAAAAACATGAAAATGTCATAGCCTAACATTCTTTTAATAATATGTATGTGATCTCTAATGTTCGTAATTTTGTTTTTAAAATGTATTGTTCCAGAATATGTTGCAATCAAAGTGACCTTTGCTCTCCGATAACGTCGGTAATCGACCGTTACATGGGGGAAACCTCTATTAACTCCTACATTAAAAGTATTACAAAACGGCTAACAGCTTTTGTTACAAGCATATTTTTTCAACTGTCACTATTCTTAAATAAAAGAAGTAGTATGGTGCATTTACCCAGCCCTAAGTTTGCGTCATAGAGGGACATCTTGGGCGCGTAACGCACCGACACTAGGGACCTGTCCTCCGTGTCCATGATATTGATGAAAAATATTGCGGAACTGTAATGCTCAATGCGGAAATTCTTACTGAGGCAATTCACACAGCTGCAGAACTGCTTAGCTAATGGCTACAGAAACAAGAAGAAAATAGCTCTCATGATGCTATACTTCTTGTGAAGAATGTCACTTATCATCTGACCATGTAGCCGTAGCTAGCGGGTTTATTTCAGGTTTATCGTACGGTGTATGTTATCCTGTTAAAAATACTGAAGCCGTACTACCCATTCCTTGGAGCCGTACGGTTTAGAGAAGCGTTACACGCGACACATCGCAGAACATCTTGGGTACGTAACGCACCGACACTTTCGGGAACCTGTTCTCCATGTCCATGATATTGGTGAAAATAATTGCGAAACTGTAACGTTCAACACGGACAATCTTATTAATGGCGTTCACACGCCCGTGGAACTGCATAGCTAATGGCTACGGGACCAAGAAGAAAATAGCTCTCATGGTGCTATACTTCTTGCGAAGATTGTAACTTGTCACCTGACCACGTAGCTAGTGGGTGTATTTCCGGGTTAATCGTACAGTGTACGTTATCCCGTTACAAAACTATGGAGCCGTACAGATCCGTTCGCCGGAACGGCATAGACCCGTGGAGCCATATAAACCCATAAGGCCGTCCATCGGACCCGTAAACACAGGCCGTGGAGCCGTCCAATGGACCCGTACGGACCTGTAAACACGGGCCGTGGAGCAGTATAGAGCCGTCCAATGGAACCATAAGGACCTGTAAACACGGGACGTGGAGCCGTCCAATGGACCCATACGGACCCGTAAACACGGGCCGTGGAGCCATATGGAGCCGTCAATGGACCTGTACGGACCCACCCTTACAAAAAAACCTGTGTCAGCTGTTCCAATTTCATGCATTAACACGCATGAAAACACAGGATAATCCCTGGTATTTGCCACTGTTTGACACTCTTTCCCACTCATTCCATAGAAAACACTGATTGACACTCTTTTACACGTAAAACATGGAAACTACACTTCACAGGTTTTCCTGTGTCGAATAGGACAATGCGTGTCATACATGAAACAAGAGAAAACCTGTGTCATGAACACGTGACAAAACATGATTTCACAGGACACAAAATTTTATTTAGCCACTGGACTTTTCTTGAAGAAATACTGCCACCAATTTAATATCATTAAAAGAGATAACTTTTTATGAGTCTTTGCTAAAATACTGACAATGGCAAGTTAGGCAGGTGAGCCAACTTTGATTCATCATGGTGGTCATTATGACCATAATGCTTGCAGGTAGATGTTCATTGTAACTTAAGTTTTATTACTTGAAGTATATTATATATTATACACTAGCTTTAAATGCCAGGGTGGGTGGGGTGGGGAGGAGAGACAACCAGGGTCATATCTAGCTTTTAATTACCTTTGGGGGGGAGGGTAAACCCATTATTTATTTTTTATCTACTATCAATTTCTCCTCCCTAAATTGGTTCAAAATTAATAGTCTCTAAAAGTTGGATTGCAGTGCAAACTTAAAGACTATTGGCCCTAAATTGTACTATTTGTTTCAAACAAACTTGAAATTTTTTGGTCCAAAATTAAAAATTTATTTCCCTAAATTTAAACTTTCCCCTAAATCATTTGTAAAGTTTGTGACTTGACATTTAGTTCAGAATGGATTATCTTTGGGCAAAATATTTTTGGCTCTTAATTTAAGTTTTTGGCCTTAAATTGAAACATTTTATTACAAAAATTGAGAATTTTTTGAGTTAGTTTAAAAGTGAAGATGATGGTCTCAGACAGAATTGAAGCTTTTTGCTCAAAATCAATGGTTTTGGTCCAAAATTGAAGATTTTTATGCAAGCTGGAAGAGTTTTGTTAAGATAAGTTAGTTGATATAAATAATTAATATCAATATCTCTGTCAGTCTGTTCTCCATGAGTCACTTGATATGTAGATTTTTTTAATTTGTGACTGACAAAATATGGGGGTGGGGTAGGGGAGGATTTCTCACTTCTGGAGAATAATAAAGCACCCAATATCCCACCTAAGACATGTCACTGGGGCAAACAATAATTATTGGAAAGTGGAAATTTGCTAGGGTCAAAGTTATTACCAAATTGGGCCTATTTTAAAATATCATCAGCAAATTTGGGTAATTGATGATTTTATGATATCTTCATTTAAATTTTAGTTTATTGCCCGAATATGTACAGTATAGCATATTGTACTGATATATCCCACCTAAATTTTTTCACAGTGAAGAAAATTCATATTTGTTTCTCTTTCTCATTTCATGTTACAGGTAAATATTCTCTTTCTTATTTTCTAATTATTGTCAGTGGTTTAATTCAAGTTTTCCATAACAATGATTTCATTACAGTTTGCAATCATGCATCAAAATACTACTACTGCAACTACTACTACTACTACTACTACTACTACTACTACTAATGATAATAATTGTATCCAAATAATGGTTATAGACTTTTGTTTTGGGATTAGCAATGCATCAAAAGGCATGTAGGCACATGAGGTACATTCACATACCTGAAAGGCTAGTTAAAACGCAATGTAGAGTTAAGAAAATTATTTTTTCGTTAACATATACAGTGAAAATAAATGCATTAAATTCGAACAAATATTGATATCTTGATATGAATTATGTTCCTTTTACTAAATTTTCTGAATGTTAATACTTTTATGAAATGAAAATATTGAACAAGTATTAAATTAAACCCAGGGGCATAGGAAAGGTCACTTCTCAGGGGATAAATACTCCCCCATACTTCCTGGTGACAAGTGGAAAAATTGCAGTAGGTAATAAAGTTTCCATCAAAAGTTGCTGCTAGATTTTTGGGGTGAGTTTTCCAGGAACTTTTGGACAATGCCTCTGAAAATTTAACCCAAATTTCCAATAATGATTTCAAAATTTCTCTCATAGGGGAAAGTTTCCCCTGCCTCCCTGATTCTTACACTTCTGATTATGGGTGGGATTCATGCGGCATTCAATGCTGGCATTCAGCCAGGGCTGGTTTCTGATTTAATTCATTTGTTTTGTATATTAACTTTTGCAATGAAATACTTAAAAGGAGAGCAGTTAAGCACTAACAAAAATCAACATAAATGCTACATAATTATATTCAAGTTCCTTTGGAGATATCTACCATGCATATGCACAACTCACCATTGGGGCAATTATACACTTGCCCCCTTCCCCCCTCTTCTTTCCCTTCTCAAAAATGATCTTTTATTTTGTATTTAAGAATACAAAACATCCTTAATTATCTATATAATTAAGAGGATGTTCATCCTTGCCCCCTCCCACCTCTTTACCCCACACACAAATCATTGCCTTCCAATTAAATTTTCTAGCTACCTATGCTAGGGCCTATGCTACCATGGATTCCTTTTAACACAAAACAAGGTTTTAAATTTAACACATGTAGCATAATCTAATAACAGCCACTAATCTTGTAAGTCAAATCACCAAACTCACTCAAGCATGAAAGCAAACAGTCTAGGATTTGTTTGTAAACAAAGAGCTTTGCTCAGATTTCTTAGAAATGGCTGCCATTGTGACTGTCCAATTCCCAAAGTTTATTGTGGAGGCAACAACTAGTCTGTAGCTCTGCTAAGTTGAATAGGAGGAAATTGTATCATGGAGCTCCATGACTGCATGTATGTGCATGACATGATCTGCATATTTTTGTAATGCAAAAAGTAGGCTGGTTTCATTGATATTTCTAATGTGGGGTTGGATGAAAATAGCACAATAGAAAACAATTTTATAAATCACTTCAACTATACTACAAACAGTCTTATAATAAACTCAGAAGCATGTATGTGCATGACATGATCTGCATATTTTTGTAATGCAAAAAGTAGGCTGGTTTAATTGATATTTCTAGAGGGGTTGGATGAAAATAGCACAATATAAAACAAGTTTATAAATTACTTCGACTAATACTACAAACAGTCTTAAAATAAACTCAGAGGCATAGGCAGAGGAGACGGGGGCATAGCCAGAGAGGGCGGAGGCATGAGCCCCAAGTTTCACAATATATTGTAATTATTATTTGCATCATTAACCTCTCCCCGCAAACCCTGCCAAACTCCCCCTCCTCCCTCCCAAATGCCAGTGCCTAGCCACGCTACTGGACAAACTTAAATTAATGTTCACAATATATGAAAAAGCATGCAAATTTTAGTAGTGTAGCTGCATAATAAAGGTAAACCAATAAAACTTGTGAATCTTGCACATCCAATTATCAGAGATTTTTAATGTTATTTTAATTTATTGCCTCTTTATGCCTTGTACATTTAGTTGACACTACATTCTTCATAAGTTCCTACTGTGTAATTATTGAATGGAACCAAACATTCACTCTACGTATCTTGTGAGAGAAGTCAATCATGAAAGTTTGAATAACCACATGACCAGGGGTGCATAGGAAGCTTAGGTGAGGGTGGCACAGCCTCTTAGGGGCTACTTCTTAAGTCATAGACATATGTCCTCCAGTCTGTAGATCTAGTGAATCCAAATCAACAGAGTTAATGCAGAACTTCATTTTAAAAGAGGCACTTAATTTCATTTTTTTCAAAGCTGCGCATGCCACCAGTAATTGCACCTTCAACTGTTATTGAGGGCCTGCACTTTTCACTTTTGAAAGGGGACTCTTCGTTTGTCATTTTCAGAAAAGTGGGGGGGGGTAACATGCCCTAGCTCCTGCCAAATTCCCCTCCCCCGGTTCCATTACCTGTGCACATGACTTTCAGCTCCAATGTAATAGATTTTTAGTGAAACTAAAACTTAAAATGTATTCAAAATTTTGACTCCAACATACGGTGTATATTAACAAAATAATTTTAGGAAAAGTCAAGCTTCAAAATTTGGTATAACACAATTCTTTCTAGGAAATAGATATGAACTTAAAACAGATATTTGTGCCAACCACACAGTGAATTTATCTAACTTTGATGGTCAATTAAGATGGACACTGCTCTGTGCAAGCTACATGTACCTATAGTATAGGTTTACTTAATTTTACTAAACTGATCTCCACAGAAGCCTTTGTTGTGACTTCCTGCTTGGCTTTCTTTGCCTTATTATGCACTACCTGCTGGATTGTTGTGGTCTCTGACAGTGGAGAGGTGTGAAGTGTGGTTTTTGTTTAAAGAAAGCAGGATTACACTAAACTCGTTGAAACACAATAGAGTTACCCAGTGAATCAGGCAGTGACTTAGCTATACTTTTTTGAAGGAAGGGGGAGTGGGGATCATAAATAAAATCCCAGTTTACCCTCCCTTCCCTACACACAGAAGAAATGAAATTCTAAGAGAAATACTTTAAGAATTTTGAAATTTGAGGAAAAGTAACTTTGGGTATTTTGAGGGAAAATAAGAACATTTTAAAGAAAATTAAGATATTTTAAGGAAAACTTGAGAAGTTTTGGGAAAATGTTGCATATTTTTTAGAAAAGATATTTCAGAAATTTTAGGACAAGTTATGATATTTTAAGGAAAGCTTTGGAGTTTTTGAGTAAGGTAATTTGAGGACAAACATCTAAAATGTTAAGAAATAACTTGATAACTCTAACCAGCAAAGTAGGCCTAACTTAAAGATTCAATTTTCGGAAATATTCTTTTAATTTTTCTCAAGATGGCTTTCATCAGGATTACCAAAACAATTCAACATACTGATTTTTCTGTTGTGCAAATTTTCTGGATTTTTGGAAATTCCTGACAAGGCCCTTTTCCTTCCTTTTAGATATGCCACTGGTTTTAGATAAAGATGTAAAATATAATTATCTCTTTAAAGACCATGTAAACCAGTCACTTTCTCTACTTGTTCAGTATTAAAAGTAATAATTCTGAGGAAAGTCAAGCTTCAAAATTACACAATTCTTCCTAGGAAATAGATATGAACTTAAAACAGATATTTGTGCCAACCACTTGATCCTGTGAATTTATTTAACTTTGATAGGATTAAGACACGATTGACACACTTTTTCACAGAACTCTTTCATTGTTCTGACACAGGTTTTCAGGGTTTTACACGTATTTTCATGTGTTGGCACATGATTTTGGCTTAAAAGTTTATAAAGTATTATAGGTATTTTCATTCAAAAAACATAATATATGCATTTTGTAAAAGATATAATATGAGGAAAGTCAAGCTTCAAAATTTGGTATTACACAATTCTTCCTAGGAAATAGATATGGACTTAAAAACAGATATTTGTGCCAACCACACAGTGCATTTATTTAGGTTTGATTGGATTAAGACACGCATTGACACACTTTTTCACATAACTTTTCATTGTTCTGACACAGGTTTTCAGGGGTTTACACGTATTTCCATGTGTTGGCACATGTTTTGTATTATAGGCTTAAAAGTTTATGAAGTATTATAGGTATTTTCATTCAAAAACATAATATATGTATTTTGTAAAAGATATAATATGAGGAAAGTCAAGCCTCAAAATTTGGTATCACTTAAATCTTCCTAAGAAAGAGATATGAACCTAAAACAGATATTTGTGCCAACCACTTGATTCTGTGAATTTATTTAAGTTTGATAGGATTAAGACATGCATTGACACACTTTTTCACAGAATTCTTTCATTGTTCTGACACATGTTTTCAGGATTTTACCTGTATTTCCATGTATTAGCACAGGCTTTGGGCTTAAAAGTTTATGAAGTATTATAGGTATTTTCATTTAAAAATATAATATATGTATTTTATAAAAGACATAATATGAGGAAAGTCGAGCTTTCAAAATTTAGTATTACACAATTCTTCCTAGGAAAGAGATATGAACTTAAAACAGATGTTTGTGCCAACCACACTGTGAATTTATTTAACTTTAAAAGGATTAAGACATGCATTGACACACTTTTTCACATAACTCTTTCATTGTTCTGACACAGGTTTTCAGGGTTTTACACGTATTTCCATGTGTTGGCACAGGTTTTTGCTTTAAAGTTTATGAAGTATTATAAGTATTTTCATTCAAAACATTATATATGTATTTCTTTAAAGATAATATGCATAATTTGAGAAAAGTCAAGCTTTCACAATTTGGTATTACACAAGTCCTCTTCAGAAATAGATATGAACTTAAAACAGATATTTGTGCCAAGCACACAGTAAATTTATTTTAACTTTGATAGTCAATTAAGATAAACACTGTACTTTGTGCAAGCTACATGCACCTATAGTATAGGTTCACTTGGTTTCACTAAAGTGATCTCCACAGAAGCCTTTGTTGTGACTGCCTGCTTGGCTTTCTTTGCCTTATTATGCACTACCTGCTGGATTGTTGTGGTCTCTGACAGTAAAGAGGTGTGAAGTGTGTTTCTGTTTAAAAAAAGCAGGATTACACTAATCTCGTTAAAACACAATAGAGTTACCCAGTGAATCAGGCCGTGACTTAGCTAAGACTTTTTTAAAGGAAGGGGGAGTGGGGATCATGAATAAAAGCCCAGTTTACCCTCCCTTCCCTACACATAGAAGAAATGAAATTCTAAGAGAAAAACTTTGAGAATTTTGAAATATGAGGAAATGTGACTTTGGGTATTTTGAGGGGAAAATAAGAACATTTTAAAGAAAATTAAGATATTTTGAGGAAAACCTGAGAAGTTTTGGGAAAAATGTTGCATAATTTTAGAAAAGATACTTCAGAAATTTTTAGGACAAGTTATGATATTTTAAGGAAAGCTTTGGAGTTTTTGAGTAAGGTAATTTGAGGACAAACATCTAAAATGTTAGGAAATAACTTGATAACTCTAACCGGCTAAGTAGGCCTAACTTAAAGATTCAATTTTCGGAAATATTTTATTAATTTTTCTCAAGATGGCTTTCATCAGGATTACCAAAACAATTCAACATACTGATTTTTCTGTTGTGCAAATTTTCTGGATTTTTGGAAATTCCTTACAAGGCCCTTTTCCTTCTTTTAAGATATGCCACTGGTTTTAGATAAAGATGTAAAATATAATTATCTCTTTAAGAGACCATGTAAACCAGTAACTTTCTCTACTTGTTCAGTATTAAAAGTAATAATTCTGAGGAAAGTCAGCTTCAAAATTACACAATTCTTCCTAGGGAATAGATCTGAACTTAAAACAGATATTTGTGCCAACCACTTGATCCTGTGAATTTATTTAACTTTGATAGGATTAAGACACGCATTGACACACTTTTTCACATAACTCTTTCATTGTTCTGACACAGGTTTTCAGGGTTTTACACGTATTTCCATGTGTTGGCACATGATTTTAACTTAAAAGTTTATGAAGTATTATAGGTATTTTCATTCAAAAACATAATATATGCATTTTGTAAAAGATATAATATGAGGAAAGTCAAGCTTCAAAATTTGGTATTACACAATTCTTCCTAGGAAATAGATATGGCCTTAAAAACAGATATTTGTGCCAACCACACAGTGCATTTATTTAGGTTTGATAGGATTAAGACACGCATTGACACACTTTTTCACATAACTCTTTCATTGTTCTGACACAGGTTTTCAGGGGTTTACACATATTTCCATGTGTTGGCACATGTTTTGGGCTGAAAAGTTTATTAAGTATTATAGGTATTTTTATTCAAAAACATTAATATGTATTTTATAAAAGACATAATATGAGGAAAGTCAGGCTTTCAAAATTTGGTATTACACTATTCTTCCTAGGAAATAGATATGCACTTAAAACAGATATTTGTGCCAACCACTTCATCCTGTGAATTTATTTAACTTTGATAGGATTGAGACACGCATTGACACACTTTTTTACAGGACTCTTTCATTGTTCTGACACAGGTTTTCAGGGTTTTTTACGTATTTCCATGTGTTGGCACATGTTTTGGGCTTAAAAGTTTATGAAGTATTATAGGTATTTTCATTCAAAAACATAATATATGTATTTTGTAAAAGATATAATATAAGGAAAGTCAAGCTTCAAAAATTGGTATTACTTAAATCTTCCTAAGAAAGAGATATGAACCTAAAACAGATATTTGTGGCAATCACTTGATCCTGTAAATTTATTTAAGTTTGATAGGATTAAGACATGCATTGACACATTTTTTCACAGAACTCTTTCATTGTTCTGACACATGTTTTGAGGGTTTTACACATATTTCCATGTATTGGCACAGGCTTTTGGCTTAAAAGTTTCTGAAGTATTATAGGTATTTTCATTCAAAAACATAATATATGCATTTTGTAAAAGATATAATATGAGGAAAGTCAAGCTTCAAAATTTGGTATTACACAATGCTTTCTAGGAAATAGATATGGACTTAAAACAGATATTTGTGCCAACCACACAGTGAATTTATTTAACTTTAAAAGGATTAAGACACGCATTGACACACTTTTTCACAGAACTCTTTCATTGTTCTGACACAGGTTTTCAGGGTTTTACACGTATTTTCATGTGTTGGCACATGTTTTGGGCTTAAAAGTTTATAAAGTATTATAGGTGTTTTTATTCAAAAACATAATATATGCATTTTGTAAAAGATATAATATAAGGAAAGTCAAGCTTTCAAAATTTAGTAGTACACAATTCTTCCTAGGAAATAGATATGGACTTAGAACAGATATTTGTACCAATCACACAGTGAATTTATTTGACTTTGATAAGTTTAAGACACGCATTGACACACTTTTTCACAGAACTCTTTCATTGTTCTGACACAGGTTTTCAGGGGTTTACACGTATTTCCATGTGTTGGCACATGATTTTGGCTTAAAAGTTTATGAAGTATTATAGGTATTTTCATTCAAAAACATAATATATGCATTTTGTAAAAGATATAATATGAGGAAAGTCAAGCTTCAAAATTTGGTATTACACAATTCTTCCAAGGAAATAGATATGCACTTAAAACAGATATTTGTGCCAACCCCTTCATTCTGTGAATTCATTAAACTTTGATAGGATTAAGACATGCATTGACACACTTTTTCACATAACTCTTTCATTGTTCTGACACAGGTTTTCAGGGGTTTACACGTATTTCCATGTGTTGGCACATGTTTTGGGCTTAAAAGTTTATAAAGTATTATAGGTATTTTCATTCAAAAACATAATATATGTATTTTGTAAAAGATATAATATGAGGAAAGTCAAGCCTCAAAATTTGGTATCACTTAAATCTTCATAAGAAAGAGATATGAACCTAAAACAGATATTTGTGCCAACCACTTGATTCTGTAAATTTATTTAACTTTGATAGGATTAAGACATGCATTGACACACTTTTTCACAGAGCTCTTTCATTGTTCTGACACATGTTTTCAAGGTTTTACCTGTATTTCCATGTATTAGCACAGGCTTTAGGCTTAAAAGTTTATGAAGTATTATAGGTATTTTCATTTAAAAATATAATATATGTATTTTATAAAAGACATAATATGAGGAAAGTCGAGCTTTCAAAATTTAGTATTACACAATTCTTCCTAGGAAATAGATATGAACTTAAAACAGATATTTGTGCCAACCACACAGTGCATTTATTTAGGTTTGATAGGATTAAGACACGCATTGACACACTTTTTCACATAACTCTTTCATTGTTCTGACACAGGTTTTCAGGGTTTTACACGTATTTCCATGTGTTGGCACATGTTTTGGGCTTAAAAGTTTATGAAGTATTATAGGTATTTTCATTCAAAAACATAATATATGTATTTTGTAAAAGATATAATATAAGGAAAGTCAAGCTTCAAAAATTGGTATTACTTAAATCTTCCTAAGAAAGAGATATGAACCTAAAACAGATATTTGTGCCAATCACTTGATCTTGTGAATTTATTTAACTTTGATAGGATTAAGACATGCATTGACACACTTTTTCACATAACTCTTTCATTGTTCTGACACATGTTTTGAGGGTTTTACACGTATTTCCATGTATTGGCACAGGCTTTTGGCTTAAAAGTTTATGAAGTATTATAGGTATTTTCATTTAAAAATATAATATATGTATTTTGTAAAAGACATAATATGAGGAAAGTCGAGCTTTCAATTTTTGATATTACACAATGCTTTCTAGGAAATAGATATGGACTTAAAACATATATTTGTGCCAACCACACAGTGAATTTATTTAACTTTAAAAAGATTAAGACACGCATTGACACACTTTTTCACAGAACTCTTTCATTGTTCTGACACAGGTTTTCAGGGGTTTACACGTATTTTCATGTGTTGGCACATGTTTTATTCTTAAAAGTTTATGAAGCCTTATTATAGGTATTTTCATTCAAGAACATCAATATGTAGTTTGTAAAAGACATAATATGAGGAAAGTCAGGCTTCAAAATTTGGTATCACAATTCTTCCTAGGAAATAGATATGGACTTAAAACAGATATTTGTGCCAACCACACAGTGAATTTATTTAACTTTGATAGGATTAAGACATGCATTGACACACTTTTCCACATAACTCTTTTATTGTTCTGACACAGGTTTTCAGGGGTTTACACGTATTTTCATGTGTTGGCACATGTTTTGGGCTTAAAAGTTTATAAAGTATTATAGGTGTTTTTATTCAAAAACATAATATATGCATTTTGTAAAAGATATAATATAAGGAAAGTCAAGCTTTCAAAATTTAGTAGTACACAATTCTTCCTAGGAAATAGATATGGACTTAGAACAGATATTTGTACCAATCACACAGTGCATTTATTTGACTTTGATAAGTTTAAGACACGCATTGACACACTTTTTCACAGAACTCTTTCATTGTTCTGACACAGGTTTTCAGGGGTTTACACGTATTTCCATGTGTTGGCACATGATTTTGGCTTAAAAGTTTATGAAGTATTATAGGTATTTTCATTCAAAAACATAATATATGCATTTTGTAAAAGATATAATATGAGGAAAGTCAAGCTTCAAAATTTGGTATTACACAATTCTTCCAAGGAAATAGATATGCACTTAAAACAGATATTTGTGCCAATCACTTGATCCTGTGAATTTATTTAACTTTGATAGGATTAAGACATGCATTGACACACTTTTTCACAGAACTCTTTCATTGTTCTGACACATGTTTTGAGGGTTTTACACGTATTTCCATGTATTGGCACAGGCTTTTGGCTTAAAAGTTTATGAAGTATTACAGGTATTTTCATTTAAAAATATAATATATGTATTTTGTGAAAGACATAATATGAGGAAAGTCGAGCTTTCAAATTTTGGTATTACACAATGCTTTCTAGGAAATAGATATGGACTTAAAACAGATATTTGTGCCAACCACACTGTGAATTTATTTAACTTTAAAAGGATTAAGACACGCATTGACACACTTTTTCACAGAACTCTTTCATTGTTCTGACACAGGTTTTCAGGGGTTTACACGTATTTTCATGTGTTGGCACATGTTTTATTCTTAAAAGTTTATGAAGCCTTATTATAAGTATTTTCATTTAAGAACATCAATATGTAGTTTGTAAAAGACATAATATGAGGAAAGTCAGGCTTCAAAATTTGGTATCACACAATTCTTCCTAGGAAATAGATATGGACTTAAAACAGATATTTGTGCCAACCACACAGTGAATTGATTTAACTTTGATAGGATTAAGACATGCATTGACACACTTTTCCACATAACTCTTTTATTGTTCTGACACAGGTTTTCAGGGGTTTACATGTCTTTCCATGTGTTGGCACATGTTTTGGGCCTAAAAGTTTATAAAGTATTATAGGTGTTTTTATTCAAAAACATAATATATGCATTTTATAAAAGATATAATATAAGGAAAGTCAAGCTTTCAAAATTTAGTAGTACACAATTGTTCCTAGGAAATAGATATGGACTTAGAACAGATATTTGTACCAATCACACAGTGAATTTATTTGACTTTGATAAGTTTAAGACACGCATTGACACACTTTTTCACAGAACTCTTTCATTGTTCTGACACAGGTTTTCAGGGGTTTACACGTATTTCCATGTGTTGGCACATGATTTTGGCTTAAAAGTTTATGAAGTATTATAGGTATTTTCATTCAAAAACTTAATATATGCATTTTGTAAAAGATATAATATGAGGAAAGTCAAGCTTCAAAATTTGGTATTACACAATTCTTCCTAGGAAATAGATATGGCCTTAAAAACAGATATTTGTGCCAACCACACAGTGCATTTATTTAGGTTTGATAGGATTAAGACACGCATTGACACACTTTTTCACATAACTCTTTCATTGTTCTGACACAGGTTTTCAGGGGTTTACACGTATTTCCATGTGTTGGCACATGTTTTGGGCTTACAAGTTTATAAAGTATTATAGGTATTTTTATTCAAAAACATTAATATGTATTTTGTAAAAGATATAATATGAGGAGAGTCAAGCTTCAAAATTTGGTATTACACAAATCTTCCTAGGAAATAGATATGGACCTAAAAACAGATATTTGTGCCAACCACACAGTGCATTTATTTAGGTTTGATTGGATTAAGACACGCATTGACACACTTTTTCACAAAACTCTTTCATTGTTCTGACACAGGTTTTCAGGGGTTTACACGTAATTCCATGTGTTGGCACATGTTTTGGGCTTAAAAGTTTATGAAGTATTATAGGTATTTTCATTCAAAAACATAATATATATATTTTGTAAAAGATATAATATGAGGAAAGTCAAGCCTCAAAATTTGGTATCACTTAAATCTTCCTAAGAAAGAGATATGAACCTAAAACAGATATTTGTGCCAACCACTTGATTCTGTGAATTTATTTAACTTTGATAGGATTAAGACATGCATTGACACACTTTTTCACAGAACTCTTTCATTGTTCTGACACATGTTTTCAGGGTTTTACCTGTATTTCCATGTATTAGCACAGGCTTTGGGCTTAAAAGTTTATGAAGTATTATAGGTATTTTCATTGAAAAATATAATATATGTATTTTATAAATGACACAATATGAGAAAAGTCGAGCTTTCAAAATTTAGTATTACACAATTCTTCCTAGGAAATAGATATGAACTTAAAACAGATATTTGTGCCAACCACACTGTGAATTTATTTAACTTTAAAAAGGATTAAGACACGCATTGACACACTTTTTTACATAACTCTTTCATTGTTCTGACACAGGTTTTCAGGGTTTTACACGTATTTCCATGTGTTGGCACAGGTTTTGCTTTAAAGTTTATGAAGTATTATAAGTATTTTCATTCAAAACATTATATATGTATTTTTTAAAGACATAATATGCATAATTTGAGAAAAGTCAAGCTTTCACAATTTGGTATTACACAAGTCCTCTTCGGAAATAGATATGAACTTAAAACAGATATTTGTGCCAAGCACACAGTAAATTTATTTTAACTTTGATAGTCAATTAAGATAAACACTGTACTTTGTGCAAGCTACATGCACCTATAGTATAGGTTCACTTGGTTTCACTAAGGTGATCTCCACAGAAGCCTTTGTTGTGACTGCCTGCTTGGCTTTCTTTGCCTTATTATGCACTACCTGCTGGATTGTTGTGGTCTCTGACAGTAAAGAGGTGTGAAGTGTGTTTTTGTTTAAAAGCAGGATTACACTAATATCGTTAAAACACAATAGAGTTACCCAGTGAATCAGGCCGTGACTTAGCCAAATTATTTGACGAAAGTCAAGCTTTCGAATTTGGTGTACGATTTTGTCTTACAGGAGCAGATATTTGCATCTACTGAAGAGTAATATGAGAAAAGAAATTTGATAAATAATTTGGTATCAAACTGCTTTTGCATTTACACCATTCATTTTTTGTACGTTCTAGTCTAGTTCTAGTCAAAAATGTATGCTTAAAGATAGCCTAAAGATAAAACAGTTAGAATCATCCTGTGATGAATATAAATTTAAATTAAAAAAAACTGATTAATGATTAATTGTAATAATTTTGTCATACATAAAATGATCCTTCTCTTCCCCACCGCATAATCATATTGCTGGTAATCATTTAGAGGATATCATATCTTTCCTGCAGTATTCAAGTTGTTACCACCTTAACAAAGTAACACACTTTCTTTGATTCTGCCAACTAAAGTATTATACCCATCCTCAAAAATGTTGTATTGATCCATCGTAACAATGTAAGGTAAATTGTCATGTCGAAAAGCAAGTGTGAAGGCTTGGGGGAAGCTAAATTTAATTGTCTCAAGAAGTGTTTTGAAAGTTATGCAAAATTTTGTTTTGATACTTAAATTTCAAGAATATTTTTAAAATCATCTATGTACAACCAAAGGAAGTTTCATGACATAGAGTCATGAAAGTAGTCTTAAGCGAAAATCACAAGTATGCTGTGATAAAGTAGTTTTATCATGACCAATAAAACCAATTAACATAATAAAATTTATTTGTCCCTCTTGAAATTTTCCCAGGCAGTCCTCTTACAAAAAAACATGTATTGCCAGGTTTCAACAAGACATTCTAATTTTCCTGCATTATATTTGTTTTTAAGAAGTAGATTTAGGGGTTACATGTATAAAACATCATGTCCTTGCATTTTATCATGTTCTTCCAGAGGCAAAACTTTTTCGTAACAGTTTCGCAAGTTTAATATTATTGGATGAACACAACAAAATTGAGTGTTATACAACTCGAGTCATAAAACATTTGAACAAGGAAAGTGACACTTAAATTGTAACCTTCCAATTTAAACACATTTTGCTTTTACAACTTGAAAGAAAACCAAATTTTTTGACAAAACCTTGCATAATACTTATGATGTGGCAATGACTGTGTCTGTATGTCTACATATCCATAGAACAAATATTAACTTTCACACACTTCCAAAGGAGGGCCTCCTTGCATAATGCAATGGCTTAGCTGTAAAGCTGGTTAAAAAAGACATGAAAATCTGCCATGCTTTGCCACACTTCTTGTCACAGGTTGGAACTTGTTTTACCACACTTTTGCATGTCTTGTTAAAACACTTATTTTCACACACTTACATGCATGTCAGCCACACGTGAACACATGTGTGATTACCTGTTAGACACGCAGGGGATTAGTTCCAATTTCATGCATTGTCATGTGTGTCACTTTTGTTTGCCACACGTGAAGTCTTTTGTCTGCCACATGTGTTCCTGCAGGAACACAGACAAGGTTTGACACACTCTTTTTTGTAAGGGCATAAACACAAGCCGTGGAGCAGTATAGAGCCGTCCAATGGAACCATAAGGACCTGTAAACACGAGACGTGGAGCCGTCCAATGGACCCATACAGACCCGTAAACACGGGCCGTGGAGCCATATGGAGCCGTCGAATGGATCCGTACAGAGCCATAAACACAGACCGTGGAGCCGTCAAATGCACCCATACGGAGCCGTCACGGACCCGTACGGAGCCATGAACACGGGTTGTGAAATCGTATGGATCCAATCACCGAAGCTGTACGGACCAGAAAGGACCCGTGAAATCACTTGTGACTCACGTATAACCTCTTTGGGCGCCGCCTTTACGTGGCCCTACCTGTCCCTATCACGGAACCGTGGACCACAGCGGTGTACAAAAAGTTTACCCACTAGAAATCCACACCTCCCACAACTCAGTAATCTTATCAAGAAGGGGGTGCTTCTTTATAGTGGTTTATTCAAAGTGACATCTAGCATGTAGACTCGGGTAACTTACGTCTGATAGACCGCACCCGTGGCCCTCCCGAATCTATCGAGTCAGAGGCCTCCAGGGGATTAATCAGGAAAAAGTTAACAAAGTAAACTAGGAACACAGGCCTCCACTACTCAGTAATCTATCGAGAAGGTGGCCCTCGCGTAAGTAGAAACTCTTAGACTAATTGATTTATATCGCCTCTTGGCGTTTTTCTGAAATTAAAAATATATATGAATGCATACATATACACTTACACCAAGACGCCCCTACGGGGGATGTACCTACGACCCTTCATCAAACATAGAGAGGCAAGCCACAGCATTTTAGTACATAAAAAAATGTTATCAGAAAAACTTATATCTGAAAATTGTTAGAAACCCGAAAAAATGCACCGAACGTAAATTCTTTAAGAGCGTAGGGGTAGCGTGGAAAACACGAACCACTGAGTAACTTGGCGTCTGTGGAGATAAAAACAAAAGATTAGATCTCCTGTGAAGAAGACGTCGGAGAGACCCCCTCAAGGTCTTTCCCACGCCCCAAAATTCAAGGTTGAAAATTTAAAAAAATGTCTTAATTATATGCGAGAAAAAGAAAAACACGATATGTACTGGTAACGTTAAATAAAATATAGGCTCTCTTGTAACAACTGTAGCTCCTTGGAACTGTAAGAAGCCGACTCCTCGAACACCCTGTGGTGACGTCGACCCAATACGCATGCACCAAAATCGATTGAAGCAATTGGCCTAATGAATATGAGAACCTGTACTGAAGATGTTAATACAATGCATAGTATAACGCTAGGCTCTCCTCGTGGAAAGGTGGGGCCGAGGGTGTAAAACATTTAAACCCAGGGGCAAGAGGTCCACTAGACAGGCACACTTGGTGCTCTAGGGGCTAAAACATCACCCACCGCGAGAGTGGGACTCTCTCGAACTAGCCACCCACTTTGTACGGATGGACACAAAAACACTCTATCCTAAGTGTAGGCTACATGGGAAAGTCCTGTGAGTTGGACCAAAGAAATCCCGGACCCATGGCCGTCTTACCTCAGAAGACTTGAAAAGGCAAACCGGATAAGATAGAGCAGCGTAAAAACTTGCCTGGTATCTGCAAAGGAGAAAATTGTTGGAAAAAAAGTTAAATTTATAAAAGAAAATTTGACCAGTTCCAGCAATGTTGTGAAAACAACGCACTGAAAAAGAGAGGGGGTTAGTAGAGGTTATATGGAGGTCAGGACTGGGCTGGTAACTATGTTTTTAAGGTCGGTTAGAAGTGAGTTAGAATCAGGTCATGTGACCAGATTGCATATTTATAGCATGGAAGGTATAGGTATAACTTGAAGTAAATACTACAACTAGTACTTATACCCACAGACAAACAGAAAATCAGATTTATATATAAGTGAAAATAAAAACTCTGGTTCACCTGTCAATACAGAGTTACATGGTCATGAGATAGGGTAATTACCACATGCGTACCTGTCTTAACTGTGATTGGATCAGATTCATCTCCAACACCAGCTGCATTTGCTGTTGCCACCTGAGTAAAAACAGTTCATCAAAACAATTATATTTTCATCAAAGAAATTAGTGATAAGCATTAGTTCTATCTACCTGAGCTCACTGTAATGGATCTACAGTGGTTTGACTTCATTGTTGTCAACTGTTCGTGGAAAATAAACATGTAGTTACACCCCAATTAAAGGAAAGGAGCTCACTGCAACACTATACTCTGTGATAACATCTACCTTCCCTCACCAATGCCAGCCAATCACATCTCAGCTGCAATGCAAGCAGTCCTGCATCTCCATACCTCTATTACCATTCATTACTGCCAACCACAGCCTTCGATCCCTCACTAATGCTCTCAATTTATCTACACCTTCCCATTGTTCATGCTTGTTTGTTTTTCCCACAAAGACAAAAGTTTGAATAGTTTACTCCCCTTTGCTATTTGTGAAGCTTATAAGCCTAGCACCATAAGAAAAAGTCTGGCAAGGAGGATACCTGATTAATTAAGGGTTTCAGAGCCATGCAAATTTGTGGTTGGCTGGAGAGGGACATTTGAGACCAGTTTTAAATAGTCTTCCTGAATTATAATGCTTCTTTTCCCTCTGAGATCAGAAAGCTTTCCCAAACCAGGTTTGGGAAGTTTGCAAGATTTTCAAACCTTGCCAATGTCATCCATCCCTTGCCAATGTCATCCATCCCTTGGCAATGTCATCCATCCCTTGGCAATGTCATCCATCCCATGCCAATGTCATCCATCCCATGCCAATGTCATCCATCCCTTTCCAATGTCATCCATTTATGCCACCCTGGTACCATCCACTGATCCCTGATGCTTTCATTTCTTCCCTGATGCCATCATTTATAAGATGCCTTTCAACTTTCCTTGATGATGGCAATTACACATTCTCTGATGATATTAGCACCCTTTACCATGTATTCCCAACTCAGCATTAACTAACCAATACCATATCAAACAAATATTGCTCTTACCTATAACACAAGTTACCAGCTTTGACAATGCATGTTTCTTTTCATATACAATTAGAAACTTTGATATGAGTTTACAATCATTGCATAACATTAACTGAATCATAAAATAGTTTTAGATTGATTGGTCAGTGTGGTTTACTGGCATCTTGACAGTGTTGCTCAAACTGTGCAACATACAAATAAATTTAAATTAGCTTAAAAGAGATGATGTGTAAGGTTGTTGGTGAATAACAACTTAGTAGTACGGCAGGCCCATGGTTAATAACAACTTAGTGGTACGGCAGGCCCATGGTTAATAACAACTTACCCATGGTTAATAACAACTTAGTGGTACGGCAGGCCCATGGTTAATAACAACTTAGTGGTACGGCAGGCCCATGGTTAATAACAACTTAGTGGTACGGCAGGCCAATGGTTAATAACAACTTAGTGGTACGGCAGGCCCATGGTTAATAACAACTTAGTGGTACGGCAGGCCCATGCTTAATAACAACTTAGCGGTATGGCAGGCCCATGGTTAATAACAACTTAGTGGTACGGCAGGCCCATGGTTAATAACAACTTAGTGGTACGGCAGGCCCATGGTTGATAACAACTTAGTGGTACGGCAGGCCCATGGTTAATAACAACTTAGTGGTACGGCAGGCCCATGGTTTTGGTTTTTTCAGAGGGGTGCTCCTCCCTGCCACTTTCTTTTCTCTCAGCACTTCTTCACAAAAACATAGTTTTGAGAACTATTTTGCTTTCGTTTCATGCTGCTTAATTCCCCAATATAAAATAATGTAAAGCACACTAATTGTTGTATTGGTTACAACATGTCAAGTTACCCCCAACCTGCCCTCAAATGCCTTTGATGCCTCATAAATACCCCTTTTGGTCAGTGACACCTGCCTCTTTCTGGATCAAGGTATGCATTTGGGCAGGGGTGAGTGTGATGCATCCATATAAATACCCCTTTTGGTCAGTGACACCCTGCCTCTTTCTGGATCAATCTATTGGTTTGGGCAGGGGTGAGTGTGATGCCTCCTTACAAATACCCCCTTTGGTCAGTGACACCTGCCTCTTTCTGGATCAAGCTATAGGTTTGGGCAGGGGTGAGTGTGATGCATCCTTATAAATACCCCTTTTGGTCAGTGACACCCTGCCTCTTTCTAGATCAAGCTATAGGTTTGGGCAGGGGTGAGTGTGATGCATCCTTATAAATACCCCTTTTGGTCAGTGACACCCTGCCTCTTTCTAGATCAAGCTATAGGTTTGGGCAGGGGTGAGTGTGATGCATCCTTATAAATACCCCTTTTAGTCAGTGACACCCTGCTTCTTTCTGGATCAAGCTATGGGTTTGGGCAGGGGTAAGTGTGATGCCTCCTTATAAATACCCCTTTTGGTCAGTGACACCCTGCCTCTTTCTAGATCAAGCTATGGGTTTGGGTAGGGGTGAGTGTGATGCCTCCTTATAAATACCCCTTTTGGTCAGTGACACCCTGCCTCTTTCTGAATCAAGCTATGTGTTTGGGTAGGGGTGAGTGTAATGCCTCCTTATAAATACCCCTTTTGGTCAGTGACACCTGCCTCTTTCTGGATCAAGCTATGGGTTTGGGTAGGGGTGAGTGTGATGCCTCCTTATAAATACCCCTTTTGGTCAGTGACACCCTGCCTCTTTCTGAATCAAGCTATGGGTTTGGGCAGGGGTGAGTGTGATGCCTCCTTATAAATACCCCTTTTGGTCAGTGACACCCTGCCTCTTTCTGGATCAAGCTATGCATTTGGGTAGGGATGAGTGTGATGCCTCCTTATGAATACCCCTTTTGGTCAGTGACACCCTGCCTCTTTCTAGATCAAGCTATGGGTTTGGGTAGGGGTGAGTGTAATGCCTCCTTATAAATACCCCTTTTGGTCAGTGACACCCTGCCTCTTTCTGAATCAAGCTATGGGTTTGGGTAGGGGTGAGTGTGATGCCTCCTTATAAATACCCCTTTTGGTCAGTGACACCCTGCCTCTTTCTACATCAAGCTATGGGTTTGGGCAGGGGTGAGTGTGATGCCTCCTTATAAATACCCCTTTTGGTCAGTGACACCTGCCTCTTTCTGAATCAAGCTATGGGTTTGGGCAGGGATGAGTGTGATGCCTCCTTATAAATACCCCTTTTGGTCAGTGACATCCTGCCTCTTTCTAGATCAAGCTATGGGTTTGGGTAGGGGTGAGTGTAATGCCTCCTTATAAATACCCCTTTTGGTCAGTGACACCCTGCCTCTTTCTGAATCAAGCTATGGGTTTGGGTAGGGGTGAGTGTGATGCCTCCTTATAAATACCCCTTTTGGTCAGTGACACCCTGCCTCTTTCTACATCAAGCTATGGGTTTGGGCAGGGGTGAGTGTGATGCCTCCTTATAAATACCCCTTTTGGTCAGTGACACCTGCCTCTTTCTGAATCAAGCTATGGGTTTGGGCAGGGATGAGTGTGATGCCTCCTTATAAATACCCCTTTTGGTCAGTGACACCCTGCCTCTTTCTGGATCAAGCTATGCATTTGGGTAGGGGTGAGTGTGATGCCTTCATATAAATACCCCTTTTGGTCAGTGACACCTGCCTCTTTCTGAATCAAGCTATGGGTTTGGGCAGGGGTGAGTGTGATGCCTCCTTATAAATACCCCTTTTGGTCAGTGACACCTGCCTCTTTCTGAATCAAGCTATGGGTTTGGGCAGGGGTGAGTGTGATGCCTCCTTATAAATACCCCTTTTGGTCAGTGACACCCTGCCTCTTTCTGAATCAAGCTATGGGTTTGGGCAGGGGTGAGTGTGATGCCTCCTTATAAATACACCTTTTGGTCAGTGACACCCTGCCTCTTTCTGAATCAAGCTATGCATTTGGGTAGGGATGAGTGTGATGCCTCCTTATAAATACCCCTTTTGGTCAGTGACACCCTGCCTCTTTCTGAATCAAGCTATGGGTTTGGGCAGGGGTGAGTGTGATGCCTCCTTATAAATACCCCTTTTGGTCAGTGACACCCTGCCTCTTTCTGAATCAAGCTATGGGTTTGGGCAGGGGTGAATGTGATGCCTCCTTATAAACACCCCGTTTGGTCAGTGACACCTGCCTCTTTCTGGATCAAGCTATGGGTTTGGGCAGGGGTGAGTGTGATGCATCCTTATAAATACCCCTTTTGGTCAGTGACACCTGCCTCTTTCTGGATCAAGCTATGGGTTTGGGCAGGGGTGAGTGTGATGCCTCCTTATAAATACCCCTTTTGGTCAGTGACACCCTGCCTCTTTCTGAATCAAGCTATGGGTTTGGGTAGGGGTGAGTGTGATGCCTCCTTATAAATACCCCTTTTGGTCAGTGACACCCTGCCTCTTTCTACATCAAGCTATGGGTTTGGGTAGGGGTGAGTGTGATGCCTCCTTATAAATACCCCTTTTGGTCAGTGACACCCTGCCTCTTTCTGGATCAAGCTATGGGTTTGGGCAGGGGTGAGTGTGATGCCTCCTTATAAATACCCCTTTTGGTCAGTGACACCCTGCCTCTTTCTGGATCAAGCTATGGGTTTGGGCAGGGGTGAGTGTCAGATGATATTGTGATATAATTTTGGAGGTGGCTTCTTATGGAAGGTGTGTGATGTTGAATGGGTAATGAAGGTTCTATAGCAGGTGTATGGAGGGGGCTAGTCCATATGTATGTGTCTGACAGTGAGTTGTTCCCTGCACTTGTTGCAAAGACAAAGAAGTAGGGTTGAGTCATGCAGGAGATGGTGCCAGAAGTTGGTGGGACCTATTCTGAGATGGGTTATGGTGCCCTCCTCTTTGCATGGGAGGTTGGTGGTTGTATGGTTTATAGATATTGTAGGTTGGGTGTTTTGAAGTTGATAGATTTGTGCCAGTGGTGGGAATTGATGAGGGGTTTGATGACGGATGATTCTTTGGGAATATTTGCATTTTTTGTTCTTGACATGTACATGTTTCCTATTCCAGTTTCCTATAAGCTTGAATTAAAGTTGAAAAATAAATGCTAATAATATAACTTACCGTTGTACTGTAAGCTTTATTTTCTGCTAAATTATCAAGAGTGTATGCACCACCAACACCCTCATATGGAACATCTACAGACATGACTTCTCTTTTCCTTCTTGCTCCATTCTGTGCAGTGTATGATATTACAAAGTGGGTGATCATTCCATTGATGTACTCTGGTTCTGCAGCTTTCCAGGTTAAGGTGATGGAGGATGAGGTTGACCCTGTTGATTGTAGACTACCTGGCTGGGGTGCTGGTGGAGCTGAAGAATAAAGTCATAAAATACTTAGAAGAAATATATTCCTTACTATTGTAGGAATGAAATGAAAGAAAATGAGCTATCTGTCTTTTCTTAAACTTCATCACAAATTTTACCAATTTAATATTCAAAGATTTTTCTATTCAGATTGTAGCTATTTCAAATATAGAAACAATATTTTGTATCTACCTTTGAACTTAATATTTGACCTCCGGAGTATGAATAGTAATAAGTTAACGTATATAGTGCTACAACAACACGCAGTACCATCAGCCTTTGAGGGTTTTCTTTGGCAGATTTCAGTAAAATATGTGTTGCTCTTGTCACAGCTGTGGCTAAGCCCATGGAGTTGGATATTCATCTTCAAACTATTGTTTTAAGCCTTTCTTGATAAAAGTAAAAAATGCTTACGTGTAAGAGGTTCAGTAGAAACTTCCAGTTTTTCATTCACAGTGTCAGAGTCAGTGCCAGTTCTTGAAGCGGCCTATTTCATGAGAAGAACCAAACATCATGACTCCTAATTGACTTTAATCAGTTTTGTAAATGGGAAACATTTTTCAAATTTCTACAAAAACATAGCATTGTAAAATTGTATAGATCTTCTTACCAGTAATAACATGCCTAGGATAATATGTCCTAACACCCACTTATCCCTCACCTACCACCCCCTCCAAGCCTGTGATAATACATACTAACACCCACTTACCCCCAGTAATAACAAGGCTGGGATAATACATACTAACACCCACTTACCCCTCACCTACCACCCTCCTTGCCAGTAATAACAAGCCTGGGATAATACATACTAACACCCACTTATCCCTCACCTACCACCCTCCTTGCCAGTAATAATAAGCCTGGGATAATACATACTAACACCCTCTTACCCCTCACCTACCACCCTCCTTGCCAGCCTGGGATAATACATACTAACCCCTCACCTACCACCCTCCTTACTAGTAACAACACGCCTGGGATAATACATACTAACACCCTCTTACCCCTCACCTACCACCCTCCTTGCCAGTAATAATAAGCCTGGGATAATACATACTAACACCCTCTTACCCCTCACCTACCACCCTCCTTACCAGTAATACCACGCCTAGAATAATACATACTAACACCCACTTACCCCTCACCTACCACCCTCCTTGCCAGTAATAACAAGCCTGGGATAATACATACTAACAACCACTTACCCCTCACCTACCACCCTCCTTGCCAGTAATAACAAGCCTGGGATAATACATACTAACACCCACTTACCCCTCACCTACCACCCTCCTTGCCAGTAATAATAAGCCTGGGATAATACATACTAACACCCTCTTACCCCTCACCTACCACCCTCCTTGCCAGTAATAATAAGCCTGGGATAATACATACTAATACCCTCTTACCCCTCACCTACCACCCTCCTTACTAGTAACAACACGCCTGGGATAATACATACTTACACCCACTTATCCCTCACCTACCACCCTTCTCACCAGTAATAACAAGCCTGGGATAATGTATACTAACACCCACTTATCCCTCACCTACCACCCTCCTTGCCAGTAATAATATGCCGGGGATAATATGTACTAACACCCAATTATCCCTCACCTACCACCCTCCTTGCCAGTAATAACAAGCCTGGGATAATACATACTAACACCCACTTACCCCTCACCTACCACCCTTCTTACCAGTAATAACACGCCTGGGATAATATGTACTACCACCCTCTTACCCCTCACCTACCACCCTCCTTGCCAGTAATAACAAGCCTGGGATAATACATACTAACACCCACTTATCCCTCACCTACCACCCTTCTTACCAGTAATAACAAGCCTGGGATAATACATACTAATACCCTCTTACCCCTCACCTACCACCCTTCTTACCAGTAATAACACGCCTGGGATAATATGTACTACCACCCTCTTACCCCTCACCTACCACCCTCCTTGCCAGTAATAACATGCCTGGGATAATATGTACTACCACCCTCTTACCCCTCACCTACCACCCTCCTTGCCAGTAATAACAAGCCTGGGATAATACATACTAACACGCACTTACCCCTCACCTTCCACCCTTTTCCATCTCTCCGCTTATAATATATTTTCCACAAATTATCACATACTACACATTCAAAAACACCTGTAGTATGAAAGGATTTAAACTACAACAGACTAATGACACTTAACTGTTCATTACAGCAACATTTATTCCAACCAGAGCCAAAAGGTTTTGTGGTTTTGATGCTTTTGTTTTTCATATGCTGATCGATTTGTAATTTTGTCATGTCATTGCATAATCAACAAACTAGCTAACATCACAATTATACCAAATACTGCATGAAATAAAAGAAACAATGCGATTGTTAAAATATAAGCAATTCAAGATTTGTACATTAAGTCCCGCCTACTAATTAATATGCATGATCTTGCTGCCAAAAACAATAGGGCACATAAGCAGACCATGGGCTATCTGTGTACCACATATGAACTGATTTCCATGTAACGTTCTTGAGGTACTGTGTTTACAAGTTCTTTTCAACAAAATCATGTTAAGCCCCACCCACTATCATATTAATGAAATTAAACATTTTAGTATTATGAACATGTATGTACACACTAGCTAACATCATAATTACACCAAATATAAAACAAAAAAGATATGCTATTCTTAAAATATAAGCATTTAAAGATTTTATCATTAAACCCGCCCACTCATTAATATGCATGACATCACCACCAAATACAATAGGGCACATCTATGGACCATAGGCTATCTGTGTACCACATATGACTTGAATCTGGTGTATTGTTCCTGAGATATCATGTTTATGAGCTGGGATTTACACACACACACAGAGCTGCCTTATGGGGAATTTGCTTGTGGGGAACTTTTGTAGACCTATAATAGCCTTAAGGGGAATTTTTAACACAGGGTGATCATTGGGTTTGTAATAACTACCTTATGAGGAATTGTTTTATGTGCCAGGGATTGCCTTATGAGGAACCAACAGTCTTTGCAGAACAATAGACTTTCATGTGAAATGTTTAACCTGAGATCACAACTAATAGTAAGTAAATTATAAAGTTCATATAACTTGACATACGGAAGAGGACAGCCCATATGAGCATGATTGGGCTGTTTTTTATGCATACTAATTTGCTTATTTGCATAAATATAAAAATATTTGTTTCTAAATTTCCTAAATCAAGGAAGGTATAGTAGTTTTATTTACACAGATGATATCATATATGCTGTGAGCATTGTTCACACTTAATAGCGAGTTGCTTTGTGCATATTACATTAATAGGTTATTATTATTAAAAAAACGGAGAACACAAGTAATGAATGGTGTACATTCACATAACTTGGCATAGGGATATAGGATATTGGTTTTGTTCATTGGTATTGTTTGTATGCTTGGAAGACAGAGGGGGTGGGGGTATGCATATCAATTAGCTTATTTATGTATAATGGATAATGGAAATATAAGTTTAAAATAGGTGGTTTGGAAATACTACTAACACAAATGATTTATGTGAAGACAATTATTGACACTTAATTTAATTGTAAGGTGATGTGCGCCTATAAGCAGGTAAATTTTCATGGAAAATGTTAGACCTCTGCCCATTACTAAGTAAGGAATGCTATTATATATGTACATTCACAAATCTTACTGCCACAAGGTTTTGAAGGCATTGATGAGTTCTGTGTCCATTTAGATGAGCATATTTGCAAAACAACTGCAACACTTCTAAAATATATTTCTAAAAGTAGTGAGAGATTACTAAAATAAATGAAATAAAGTGTTGTGTTCATATTAATTTTGCCACGGTGATTGGCATCACAACAGCGTTTGTGGAACAGGTTTAGCCTGAGGTTAGATTATCAGATATGAATGGTTAGGGGTCATGTTTGAATATAAATTTACTTTTTGATACTTGCAATTGCCAACAATAGCCCTAAAAGTCTTAACACTTTTTATAATCTCTGTTACTTCCATTTTGAAAAAGGATGAAAGGTTCTGAAAAGAAGAATTTATTGGGCGTTCAGTGTCAATGTGAAGGCGAAGTACCGAACTTTGTGGCATGGATTACAGGGGTTGCTTAAGCTGTTTGATTTGTTTTGCTACCGAGTCACGGTATCCTTTTGTTTCGGGCATAGTAACTTACTGCAGGTTTTTGTAATTTGCCAAGAAATTCAGAAAATTTAACTTATGATTAAAAATCGGAATATTCAGGATCAGATTATTCGGAAAATAGTCAA
>JAIGNY010001010.1:0-27500 GCA_020152595.1 Chiridota heheva
ATATATATATATATATATATATATATATATATATATATATATATATATATATATATATATATATATATATATATATATATATATATATATATATATATATATGTATATATATATTATATTTATGTACATAAATATATATATATATATATATATATATATATATATATATATATATATATATATATATATATATATATATATAAAACAAATTAGAAAAAAAATGACAATGTCTCTAGCCAACAGATTATTTTAAAACCAAATATTTGAAAACTCCTGTTTCCTTCTTCAGTGGTATGAAGTTAAATGGCGCTAGAAGATAACAGCGATGATAGCTTGCACGTTAACACATTTCAAGAGCGCCAAAAAATCGTACGCGTAAAATAGTAGGCGCAAAGGGGAAAAGCACGCCCAGAAAAAACAAACAAAAAACAAACAAACAAAAACCGGCGCCAAAATGCGCTGAGGCACAAAAACAAGAGGAGGATTAATGAGACGAAATGGAAGTGGAAACATTTTCCCTAAAGCCGTTTACTGCGTGATGTGTTCGAAATGTCCGGAAATTTCTTACATTGGTGAGACTGGAACCTCTTTCCGATTGAGGTTCAATAACCACAAGCAGTCTATTCGCGATTTCGATGGTGACAGTGAGGGTTATCCGTGGCAGGGCATTTTAATTTGCCTAGACATAAGTTGGAACATTTGAAGGTGGTTCTCATCAGGGGAACTTTAGAAGCACGGAAGACAGAAAGTTGTTTGAATTGAAATTTATGATTAAAACTAAGAGCCACATCCATGGACTTAATAAAGACCTGTCTTATCTTTCTCCTTTTTCTGTTTTTAGGAAAATGTTTCCACTTCCATTTCGTCTCATTAATCCTTCTCTTGTTTTTGTGCCTCAGCGCATTTTGGCGCGGTTTTTGTTTGTTTGTTTTTGTTTGTTTTTCTGCGTGCTTTTCCCCTTTTGCGCCTACTATTTTGTGCGATTCATTTTTGGCGCTCTTTGAAATGTGTTAACGTGCAAGCTATCATCGCTGTTATCTTCTAGCGTCATTTAACTTCATACCACTGAAGAAGGAAACAGGAGTTTTCGAAATATTTGGTTTTAAAATAATCTGTTGGCTAGAGACATTGTCATTTTTTCCTAATTTGTTTTGTTTGTAATGGCCAATCGCTGGAACTTACCTTTTATATTTATATATATATATATATATATATATATATATATATATATATATATATATATATACATATATATATATATATATATATATATATATATATATATATATATATATATATATATATATATATATATATATATATATATATATATATATATATATATATATATATATATATATATATATATATATATATAAATATATCAGGAAATTTGATCTGTACATGACTTTTATGTCATATGTATTAAGAATAATGTGCACTTATATTTATTTGGTTGTATATATCGAAGGAACCGAAAAAGGCAGGAGCACATGCTCAACTGAAGGTACTTAGCTGAGTGGGGAGCCATTTTGATGAGTGGAGTCCATGGCCCCAGCGTTTTTAACATTTAGAATGTTAATAAAGTTCCTGTTGTAGAGTGAGGGATGTACTATGCATTCTCTACATTTTAACCACTGGATTTAACTTTTTCCATAAAAAATGTTTTGGATAATACGCGACCCCATTTCTACTGCCTATGTGATATGCAATACCTAATTCTCGTTTTAAAACGGTTCTCAAATTTTTCACAATCAAATCAAAAGTTTAATATATTCTTTTTGGAGTATGAGGATGAATTTGATTAGACCAGGGATATGTTATCCCTGATTAGACAAACAATATTTTCCACAGTAATTTATCTGGTAATTTATTCTTTTGCCAATACTTCTTTCTCTATCTGGGCGTCTTAACACATTTTTTTCCACTTACATTTAGCACTTTTATCTAGGTTTCAGACAGTATATCCATTCATGGCAAGCTTCAAATCTTACAAAATCTGGAAACCCACCGCATTACTGTCAATATGCACAAATATATGACATCATTCAACCTTGCAGTTTATAAACCAACCTCAATTAGCTTCACCACTAAGCAACAACAATGACAATCAGTTTAAAATCCCCTGTGGGCATTGTTATTGTTCGAATCAAGGAGTGAAGATTTAACTTGTTATATGTTAGATTGTTGTGAATGCAGGTATGTCAGTCTGACAATGGAGCTATATTGCATTTTGAAGCAATCATGGACAGAAGAAAGGGTTAGGAAGCTGAGATGGCAGTCCATGGAGTTGGTGACCATATTGCCCTCAACTTAGCGTTGAAGAAGGCTTTTAAAAAGTGGGTGGGGGAGGGGATCATCCCCTTAGAGGGCACTTCCAAAGTCATGTCTGCCTGTTTGTATTTCTATCTTAGTACAGTAAAGGGCCCCTTCATTTTTTGAAAGGGGTGTTTTTTTGTAATAAGAACACATTCCTTTCTTACATGGAACTGACAACTTTTGTCAGTTTCCTACTATTGTGTCAGTAATTAAGGGGCATCTCATTTAGAAAGAAACACTTATGTAATATCTTTTGAAAAGTGTGCGCACATTCTATCAGTTCTTCCACATTTGACAGTAATTGAGAGGCACTACACATTTTGAAAAGAAGCACTTTTTCTAGTAAAGGGGATAATGTGGGGTAATGCCCCCCCCCCCTGCTCCTACACCTTTAAATTTCAGAGGGGCACTTTTGCCTCTTTTCAAAAAAGTGTGAACACATGCACCCCCCGCACCCCTATACTACAACTATGCCCTCAAATCCATATTACTTGCTTTCAGAGCATTGCATCTTCTTCAAAATCAACTAAATTTCAAGAGAGTCACTTTCGTCATTTTTCAGAAAAGTGGGGGCACGTTCCCCCACCCCCGCTCCTACACATATGCTACAACTCCAAACTACTTGCATTCAGAGTATTGCAGCTTCTCAAAGATCAATTGAATTTCAAGAGGGTCACTTTTGTCAATTTTCAGAAAATGATGGGGGCACTTCCCCCTCCCCTAATTCCTACACCTATTATTCAATCCCATATTACTTGCTTTCAGAATTGCAACTTCTTCTCAAAAATCACTTGAATTTCAACAGGGTCACTTTCGTCATTTTTCAGAAAAGTGGGGGCACGTTCCCCCTCCCCCACTCCTACACCTATGATACAACTCCATACTACTTGCATTCAGAGTATTGCAGCTTCTCAAAGATCAATTGAATTTCAAGAGGGTCACTTTTGTCAATTTCTAGAAAAATAAGGGGGGCACGTTCCCCCTCCCTCATTCCTACACCTATGCTTCAATCCCATATTACTTGCTTTCAGAGCATTGCAACTTCTCAAAAATCACTTGAATTTCAACAGGGTCACTTTCGTCATTTTTCAGAAAAGTTGGGGCCATGTTCCGTCCTCCCCCTCCCCCCCCCCCCTCCCCCCCCCCCTCCCCCATTTTTACATCTATGCTACAACTCTGTACTCCTTGCATTCAGAGTATTGCAGCTTCTCAAAGATCAATTGAATTTCAAGAGGGTCACTTTTGTCAATTTTCAGAAAAATGAAAAATGGGGGCACGTTCCCCCTCCCTCATTCCTACACCTATGCTTCAATCCCATATTACTTGCTTTCAGAGCATTGCAACTTCTCAAAAATCACTTGAATTTCAACAGGGTCAAACTTGTCATTTTTCAGAAATGTTGGGGCCATTTCAGAAAAAGCCCCTCCCTCTCTCACATTTTACATCTATTTCAACTCCATAATACCTGCTTTTAGAGTATTGCAGCTTCTAAAAAATCAAGTAAGTTTCAAAGGGCAGTGTTGTCATTTTCACCACGTTCCCCCCCATTCCAAAACATATGCTACAACCACATACTACTTGCATTCAGAGTATTGAAGCTTCTCAAAGATCAATTGAATTTCAAGAGGGTCACTTTTGTCAATTTTCAGAAAAATGGGGGGCACGTTCCCCCTCCCTCATTCCTACACCTATTATTCAATCCCATATTACTTGCTTTCAGAGCATTGCAACTTCTCAAAAATCAGTTGAATTTCAACAGGGTCACTTTCGTCATTTTTCAGAAAAGTGGGGGCACGTTCCCCCTCCCCCCTCCCTCCCCGATTTTTACATCTATGCTACAACTCTGTACTCCTTGCATTCAGAGTATTGCAGCTTCTCAAAGATCAATTGAATTTCAAGAGGGTCACTTTTGTCAATTTTCAGAAAAATGGGGGGGGAGCACGTTCCCCCTCCCTCATTCCTACACCTATGCTTCAATCCCATATTACTTGCTTTCAGAGCATTGCAACTTCTCAAAAATCACTTGAATTTCAACAGGGTCACTTTCGTCATTTTTCAGAAATGTTGGGGCCATGTTCCGCCCCCCCCTCCCCCATTTTTACATCTATGCTTCAACTCCATAATACTTGCTTTTAGAGTATTGCAGCTTCTAAAAAATCAAGTAAGTTTCAAAAGAGCAGTGTTGTCATTTTCACAAAATCTTCCCCCTGCTCCTACACATATGCTACAACCCCATACTACTTGCATTCAGAGTATTGAAGCTTCTCAAAGATCAATTGAATTTCAAGAGGGTCACTTTTGTCAATTTTCAGAAAAATAGGGGGAACGTTCCTCCTCCTCATTCCTACACCTATTATTCAATCCCATATTACTTGCTTTCAGAGCATTGCAACTTCTCAAAAATCAGTTGAATTTCAACAGGGTCACTTTCGTCATTTTTCAGAAATGTTGGGGCATGTTTCCCCCCCCTCCCCATTTTTACATCTATGCTTCAACTCCATAATACTTGCTTTTAGAGTATTGCAGCTTCTAAAAAATCAAGTAAATTTCAAAAGAGCAGTGTTGTCATTTTCACAAAAGTGGGGGCACGTTCCCCCTCTCCCGCTCCTACACATATGCTACAACCCCATACTACTTGCATTCAGAGTATTGAAGCTTCTCAAAGATCAATTGAATTTCAAGAGGGTCACTTTTGTCAATTTATTTTCAGAAAAATGGGGGGCACGTTCCCCCTCTCTCATTCCTACACCTATTATTCAATCCCATATTACTTGCTTTCAGAGCATTGCAACTTCTCAAAAATCAGTTGAATTTCAACAGGGTCACTTTCGTCATTTTTCAGAAAAATGGGGGCACGTTCCCCCTCCCTCATTCCTACACCTATGCTTCAGTCCCATATTACTTGCTTTCAGAGCATTGCAACTTTTCAAAACTCAATTAAAATTACTTTACACAAAGTTCATAGCTAGTGTATGTTCAAAAACTTCCCTTGACCTTTGCTCGTGGGAGTAGGCCGAAAGTACACATTAGATAGGCAGCACAACTTTTCATCCCTCTCAACGACCCACCAAGTACCAACTACAAAAGTTAATACACTTTTCTCAGTAAAAGGGCAAAATAAATATTGAAATATAAACTCCACAACCCTGCAAAATATCAACTTTATAGCCCTTTCTTACCACATCTTACCACACTTATGATTATATGTACCTTGTTGGATATCCATATATCATTTTCAACAAAAATGGCATCCATGTCTCTGAAAAAATGGAATAAAGTTTCTCTCATATTCTGTAGCATCACTCTCTCTTTCTCCCATTCTTACTAATCACAATGTCAATCATGAGTTATCTAATTAAAGCTACACTTCAAAATGTATACCAATTAAAATATGCAAGCACTGTAATCAATCTCCTTGAAAAGAGCAAACCCAGAAATAACTTTACTGCAATTTTTATTAAAATGTTTTGTGAAAAAATCCTGTACAAAGTGCACTATGGGTCCCCCAATAAGAGCAATGGAGGGCAGTATTTCTCAAATAAAATTCACCATATACCAACTTCAAGGTCATGTGTGTGTGATCTGTGTGTAATAGACACAAATTTGTAACATCAAAAATCACTTCTGACATAGGTTTTTAAATCCTACTTACATATGTTTTACATGAAACACTACGGGGCCCTGGATTAGGGCCCCGTAGTGCAAGAGGACCTCATAGTGTATTACAGAAACTTACACAGGGCCTCATAGTGCTACTTCTGAGTGCAGTGCACACACACACACACAGCGGCCAATTATGGACAGAGAGCATTGTGTGGTCCTTCAGGTACCCATCCCACAAATGTTAGCGGTCAATTATAGACAGAGAGTATTAATTGTGTGGTCCTTCAGGTACCCGTTTCTCAAATGTTAGCGGTCAAATATGGACAAAGAGCATAGTGTGTTCCTTCATGTACCTATTCCACCAATGTTAGTGGTCAATTATAAACAGAGAGCATAGTGTGGTCCTTCAGGTACCCGTCCCACAAACGTTAGCGGTCAATTATGGACAAAGAGCATAGTGTGGTCCTTCAGGTACCCATTCCACAAATGTTATTGGTCAATTATGGACAGAGAGCATAGTGTGGTCCTTCAGGTACCCATCCCACAAATGTTAGCGGTCAATTATGGACAGAGAGCATAGTGTGGTCATTCAGGTACCCATCCCACACATGTTAGCGGTCAATTATGGACAGAGAGTTAAGTGTGGTCCTTCAGGTACCCTTCCCACAAATGTTGGCGGTCAATTATGGACAGAAAGCATAGTGTGGTCCTTCAGGTACCCGTCCCACAAATGATAGCGGTCAATTATGTACAGAGAGCATAGTGTGCTCCTTCAGGTACCCATACCACAAATGTTAGCGGTCAATTATGGACAGAGAGCATAGTGTGGTCTTTCAGGTACCCATCCCACAATTGTTAGCAGTCAATTATGGACAAAGAGCATAGTGTGGTCCTTCAGGTACACTTCCCACAAATGTTGGCGGTCAATTATAGACACAGAGCTTAGTGTGGTCGTTCAGGTACCCATCCCACAAATGTTAGTGGTCAATTATGGACAGAGAGCATAGTGTGGTCCTTCAGATACCCTTCTCACAAATGATAGCGGTCAATTATGGACAGAGAGCATAGTGTGCTCCTTCAGGTTCCCATCCCACAAATGTTAGCGGTCAATTATGGACAGAGAGCATAGTGTGGTCCTTCAGGTACCCTTCTCACAAATGATAGCGGTCAATTATGGACAAAGAGCATAGTGTGCTCCTTCAGGTAACCGTTCCACAAATGTTAGCGGTCAATTATGGACAGAGAGCATTGTGTGGTACTTTAAGTACCCGTCCCACAAATGTTAGCGGTCAATTATGGACAAAAAGCATAGTGTGCTCCTTCAGGTACCCGATCCACAAATGTTAGCGGTCAATTATGGGCAGAGAGCATTGTGTGGTCCTTCAGGTACCCGTCCCACAAACGTTAGCGGTCAATTATGGACAAAGAGCATAGTGTGGTCCTTCAGGCTCCCATCCCACAAATGTTAGCGGTCAATTATGGACAAAAAGCATAGTGTGCTCCTTCAGGTACCCGATCCACAAATGTTAGCGGTCAATTATGGGCAGAGAGCATTGTGTGGTCCTTCAGGTACCCGTCCCACAAATGTAAGCTGTCAATTATGGACAAAGAGCATAGTGTGGTCCTTCAGGTACCTGCCCCACCAAAGCTAGCAGTCAATTATGGACAGAGAGCATAGTGTGTTCCTTCATGTACCTATTCCACCAATGTTAGTGGTCAATTATGGACAGAGAGCATAGTGTGTTCCTTCAGGTACCCGTCCCACAAATGCTAGCGGTCAATTATGGGCAGAGAGCATTGTGTGGTCCTTCAGGTACCCGTCCCACAAATGTTAGCGGTCAATTATGGACAGAGAGCATAGTGTGGTCCTTCAAGTACCCGTCCCACAAATGTTAGCGGTCAATTATGGACAGAGAGCATAGTGTAGTCCTTCAGGTACCCACCCCTCAAATGTTAGCGGTCAATTATGGACAGAGAGCATAGTGTGGTCCTCCAGGTACCCGTTCCACAAATTTTAGCTGTCAATTATGGACAGAGAGCATTGTGTGGTACTTTAAGTACCCGTCCCACAAATGTTAGCGGTCAATTATGGACAAAACGCATAGTGTGCTCCTTCAGGTACCCGATCCACAAATGTTAGCGGTCAATTATGGACAGAGTGCATAGTGTGGTCCTTCAGGTTCCCATCCCACAAATGTTAGCGGTCAATTATGGACAAAGAGCATAGTGTGGTCCTTCAGGTACCTGCCCCACCAAAGCTAGCAGTCAATTATGGACAGAGAGCATAGTGTGTTCCTTCATGTACCTATTCCACCAATGTTAGTGGTCAATTATGGACAGAGTGCATAGTGTGGTCCTTCAGGTTCCCATCCCACAAATGTTAGCGGTCAATTATGGACAAAGAGCATAGTGTGCTCCTTCAGGTACCCGATCCACAAATGTTAGCGGTCAATTATGGACAGAGAGCATTGTGTGGTCCTTCAGGTTCCCATCCCACAAATGTTAGCGGTCAATTATAGACAGAGAGTATTAATTGTGTGGTCTTTCAGGTACCCGTCTCTCAAATGTTAGCGGTCAAATATGGACAAAGAGCATTGTGTGGTCCTTCAGGTACCCGTCCCACAAACGTTAGCGGTCAATTATGGACAAAGAGCATAGTGTGGTCCTTCAGGTTCCCATCCCACAAATGTTAGCTGTCAATTATGGACAAAGAGCATAGTGTGGTCCTTCAGGTACCTGCCCCACCAAAGCTAGCAGTCAATTATGGACAGAGAGCATAGTGTGTTCCTTCATGTACCTATTCCACCAATGTTAGTGGTCAATTATGGACAGAGAGCATAGTGTGTTCCTTCAGGTACCCGTCCCACAAATGCTAGCGGTCAATTATGGGCAGAGAGCATTGTGTGGTCCTTCAGGTACCCGTCCCACAAATGTTAGCGGTCAATTATGGACAGAGAGCATAGTGTGGTCCTTCAAGTACCCGTCCCACAAATGTTAGCGGTCAATTATGGACAGAGAGCATAGTGTAGTCCTTCAGGTACCCACCCCTCAAATGTTAGCGGTCAATTATGGACAGAGAGCATAGTGTGGTCCTTCAGGTACCCGTTCCACAAATTTTAGCGGTCAATTATGGACAGAGAGCATTGTGTGGTACTTTAAGTACCCGTCCCACAAATGTTAGCGGTCAATTATGGACAAAAAGCATAGTGTGCTCCTTCAGGTACCCGATCCACAAATGTTAGCGGTCAATTATGGACAGAGTGCATAGTGTGGTCCTTCAGGTTCCCATCCCACAAATGTTAGCGGTCAATTATGGACAGAGAGCATTGTGTGGTCCTTCAGGTTCCCATCCCACAAATGTTAGCGGTCAATTATAGACAGAGAGTATTAATTGTGTGGTCCTTCAGGTACCCGTTTCTCAAATGTTAGCGGTCAAATATGGACAAAGAGCATAGTGTGGTCCTTCAGGTACCTGCCCCACCAAAGCTAGCAGTCAATTATGGACAGAGAGCATAGTGTGTTCCTTCATGTACCTATTCCACCAATGTTAGTGGTCAATTATGGACAGAGAGCATAGTGTGGTCTTTCAGGTACCCGTCCCACAAATGTTAGCGGTCAATTATGGACAGAGAGCATAGTGTGGTCCTTCAGGTACCCGTCCCACAAATGTTAGCGGTCAATTAGGGACAGAGAGCATAGTGTTGTCATTCCATTCAAACCTGAAACATGTGCCTTATCACCTAAAAATCTTTCAAAACTGTAAAAATGATCAATTTCACTTAATGAGGAGATTTTTTTGTCAATTTCATGTTTTTTCTTAGACTTTTAATGGCTTTACTAGCATGTAGCAATATATGACTTTGTATCTATGCACAAACAATGCAGTCCAGGTAATTAGTTTAACAATCGTCTTCAATCAATTTATAATTACCTACTAATTGCTTTATTGTAGTGTGCTTAAAGCAGATGATGACTTTTGTAATTGGCAGTTCTTTGCCTGTCACTGAATGCATTGTCTCTGATGCGATCACCTGATAATGATATACGTGAGTTCAATAAAGAGGGCAGTGATAAGGTTCAAATTTAAAAACCGATAAAATCATCATTTTGAAGGGTTATCAGTAATGCATACAGAGTATATGCTTTGACCCCTTACATTGCTTGGATACTACTAAGCATACATAGTAGTGTACATAAATGGCTCAAATTATTTTCTTGGTTATGGAAAATGTGAAGTTAGGAAAATGTGAAGTTAGGAAAATGTTACTCCTTACTGCTGTTCAAGAAATCAGATTTATTATTGATATTCAGGGATGCAAAATGTATAAGCTTAGTTAACAGAGAACTAGTACAAGCTAACAGCCAGCTCGTAGAAGCTAAGAGTGAACTCATACAAGCTAAGAGCGAACTCATACAAGCTAACAGTGAACTCGTACAAGCTAACAGCCAGCTCGTAGAAGCTAAGAGTGAATTCATACAAGCTAACAGTGAGCTCATAACAGTAAACTCATACAAGCTAACAGTGAACTCGTACAAGCTAATAATCAGCTCATACAAGCTAAAAGCAAACTCACAAGCTAAAAGTGAACTCATAACAGTGAACTCATACAAGCTAAAAGTGAACTCCTCTAAGCTAACCAGCTCGTACAAGCTTACATCCAGCTCGTACAAGCTAAAAGTGAACTCGTGCAAGTTATCAGTAAACTCGTACAAGCTAACAGTGAACTCATACAAGCTAACAGTGAACTCATACAACTTAATAGTGAACTCATACAAGCTAACAGTGAACTCATACAAGCTAACAGTGAACTAATACAAGCTAACAGTGAACTCATACAAGCTAACAGTGAACTCATACAAGCCAAAAGTGAACTCATACAACCAGCCCGTACAAGCTAACAACCAGCTCTTACAAGCTAACAACCAGTTCGTACAAGCTGACAGCAAACTCATAAGCTGAAAGTGAACTTGTGCAAGGTAAAAGTAAACTCATACAAGCTAACATCCAGCTCATACAAGTTAATATCCAGCTCATACAAGCTAACAACCAACTCATACAAGCTAACAGCGAACTAGTACAAGCTAACAACCAGCTCGTACACGCTAAAAACCAGCTCGTACAATCTTACAGCGAACTCACAAGCTAACAGTGAACTCTTACAAGGTAACAATCAACTCGTAGAAGCTAACAACCAACTCATAAGCTAAAAGTGAGCTCGTGCAAGCAAACAATGAAGTATAGTATAGTACAAGCTAATAGCAAACTCATACAGGCCAACAACCACATTGTACAAGCTAACAGTGAATTCATACAAGCAAATTGTAAACTCGCACAAGCTAACAGCGAACACGTACAAGCTAACAACCAGCTCGTAGAAGCTAAAAGTGAACTTAAACAAGCAAACAGCAAGCTTGTATGAGCTTATGTACAGTGACCTTCAACAAGCGTACAGGAGCTCAAATACTTATCAGCGTTTCATTCAATTACCAAAAATTCTGCACTTTCCTGTCTGTGGCTCCATTAGTAAAACTTTGCATGACACGTATGGTGAGAATGGGGGCAGTGACCTTGATCCGTCTGTTGGAAATATGACCTATATTCTTCAACTTACTTTTTGTTCAGCACCAGCCAAAATATTGCTACAATTTGTCAACAAACCAAAAATACAAATATGTTTTACATTTCACCATGCAAGCACTTGTAATTAAAGTCTTTCACCCTCAAAATACAGATACTGATACCAGACGAAGCAAACAAACCAGTTAAGAGACAAACAGACAGTGGGTCAATGAGATGTGTAAATCATACAATCTCTTCTCACATCACTTCAAGGTATTCATATTACAGGTTAATATTGAGGTTTGGTTTGTGGTTTAATGGCACCGTGACAGTCAGAGTCAAATGTGCCAATAATATAAAGACACACAAATACTGTTTACTTAACTGTGTTCTAAGCTTCATCAACTTCTGACTTCTGACAAACTACATTATTTTAATGCTGAATTAAGTGTAGGGATCTCCATAGTTCCTATTAAGTGTAGGGATCCCTATGGCTCCTGTTAAGTGTAGGGATCCCCAGGGTTCCTATTAAGTGTAGGGATCTCTATAGTTCCTATTAAGTGTAAGGATCTCCATAGTTCCTATTAAGTGTAGGGATCCCCATGGTTTCTATTAAGTGTAAGGATCCCCAGGGTTTCTATTAAGTGTAGGGATCTCCATAGTTCCTATTAAGTGTAGGGATCCCCATGGTTCCTATTAAGTGTAGGGATCCCCATGGTTCCTATTAAGTGTAGGGATCTCCATAGTTCCTATTAAGTGTAGGGATCCCCATGGTTACTATTAAGTGTAGGGATCCCCATGGTTCCTATTAAGTGTAGGGATCCCCAGGGTTCCTATTAAGTGTAGGGATCTCCATAGTTCCTATTAAGTGTAGGGATCCCCATGGTTCCTATCAAGTGTAGGGATCCCCAGGAGGTTAAGCCACTATGACATTGAACACCTTCATACAATGGAGGCTGAGCCACTCTGACATTGACCACCTTAAACAATGGAGGCTACGCCACTATGACATTGAACACCCTCATACAATGGAGGTTGAGCCACTGTGACATTGAACACCCTCATACAATCGAGGCTGAACCACTGTGACATTGAACACCCTTATACAAGGAAGGCTGAGCCACTGTAACATTGAACACCCTCATACAATCGAGGCTGAGCCACTGTGGCATTGAACAGCCTCATAAAATCGAGGCTGGGCCACTGTGACATTGAGCACCCTCATACAATCGAGGCTGAACCACTGTGACATTGAACACCCTTATACAAGGGAGGCTGAGCCACTGTAACATTGAACACCCTCATACAATGGAGGCTGAGCTACTGTGACATTGAACACCCTCATACAATGGAGGCTGAACCACTGTGATATTAAACACCCTAATACAATGAAGAATGAGCCACTGTGACATTGGGCACCCTCGTACAAAAGAGGCTGAGCCACTGTGACATTGAACACACTCATAGAATGGAGGCCTAGCCACTGTGACATTAAACAACCTCATACAATGGAGGCTGAGCCACTGTGACTTTGAACACCCTCATACAATGGAGGCTGAGCCACTGTGACACTTGAGTACCCTTATACAATGGAAGCTGAGCCACTGTGACATTGAACACCCTCATACAATGGAAGCTGAGCCACTGAGACATTGAACACCCTCATAAAATCGAGGCTGGGCCACTGTGACATTGAAGACCCTTATACAATGGAGGCTGAGCCACTGAACACCCTCATACAAAAGAGGCTGAGCCACTGTGACATTGAACACCCTCATACAATGGAGGCTGAGCCACTGTGACATTAAACACCCTTACACAGTGGAGGTTGAGCCACTCTGACATTGAATACCCTCATATAATGGAGGCTGAACCACTGTGACATTTAACACCCTCATACATACAATGAAGGCTGAGCCACTGTTGTCAAACTTTCCCAAAAGATATGAGACCTTTCATACTGTGGTAATAACTTCAATATCAGTTTCAGTGGTTATAAGGCATAGTCTTTATCTTGTTGACCTTGAACCTCGGATTGTATGCTCAGATATTTCTGCTTTGTCTTTTCCAGTGTCTAGAGGACTTTCACTACGTGCTGATATTTTACACATAACCCGTGGCACATTGATACTGTAAATGGAAGTCACAGGAATGTCATGAATTAATGGTTGGATACATGAATACAAATTGTACTGGGTGGTTGGAATGATTCATTAAAATTTCCAATGCATGAATGGTTGATCTTTGAACTGACGAATTAGAGATTACGGCTCAGTTGATAAACGCCACATGCCTTCACTCTGCCCCTCCCTAAGCATACTGCATTTGTTCACAAAAACATCCTTTGTGAACAATTTTGCTCTCTTTTGATGCTGATTATGAAATGATGCAGAAACACTACTTGTTGTATTGATTACAGCACTCCCTTATTTACATTTTAGGTGCCCTCAAATCAGTCCTTAAGTCTTAAAGTCCCAGGGGGTCCAAAACATAACTAAAAACTTCAGAATTTTTTTTTCAAAATTGAATTTCATAACTTTCCTTTCGTTTTGCATCACTACAAGTTAGGTTTATATGAATGCTAAGGCCAAATAAATAAAATATTGACATAAATCAATTTTAGGCAAAATTAGGCCAGTTTTTTGAGCTTGTATTTCTTCTTGTGAATAATAAAAATGGAGGATTTGTTTACAAATTTAGATTGTTTGTGATATTTCCTTTCTAATGATTCCAGTCTGATTTTTTTCTTCTCAAAGCAAAACATGCAAAAACAATGAAAATAAACAAAACCAGAAAACCAAAATGTTTAGTGGTTCGATGCATTCTTTCATTGTATGATAATTTTCAAGTTTTATACTAAGTGGCATTGCATATCATGAAATATACTAAAGAACACATATTTACAAGCCATGCCCACCATACATAATCAATCAAATAGAACATATTGACAACACTTGTATGATGCAAAACATGCATACAGTTGCACATTTATTAGTTTTAAGAATTTTACACAAAGCCCCACCTGACATCACCACAAAAGCCCCACCTGACATCGCCACAAAAGCCCCACCTGACATCACCACAAAAGCCCTACCTGACATCACCACAAAAGAACCACCTGACATCACCACAAAAGAACCACCTGACATCACCACAAAAGCCCCACCTGACATCACCACAAAAGCCCCACATGACATCACCACAAAAGCCCCACCTGACATCACCACAAACGCCCCACCTGACATCACCACAAAGGTCCCACCTGACATCACCACAAAAGCCCCACCTGACATCACCACAAAAGCCCCACCTGACATTACCACAAAGGCCCCACCTGACATCACCACAAAAGCCCCACCTGACATCACCACAAAAGCCCCACCTGACATCACCACAAAAGCCCCACCTGACATCACTACAAAAGCCCCACCTGACATCACCACAAAAGAACCACCTGACATCACCACAAAAGCCCCACCTGACATCACCACAAAAGCCCCACATGACATCACCACAAAAGCCCTACATGACATCACTACCAAACCATTAGGTCACATATGCAGACCATACCTCACCTACAGTGTACCACATATGACAGGTGTGCGATGTATTTACAAGTTTTTGCATAGCATTTTCACATTGAGGCACCATATTAGTGATATAACCTGTTGACAACATAAGCATGTACACAATAACTGACAAATAACACGCAAGTATGATGCAAACAGACATGGTTTCTATAAATCATTGATCACTTTTTCAAAATTGTTTTATTTTATATCAAGGCCCCGCCCCCCTCCCACTCCCAGTTATATGCATGACAGCACCAAAACAATAGGGAACACAAGCAGACAATGGGCTATCTGTGTACAACATTATGTCCTGTATCCAATGTATTGTCCTTGAGTTACTGTGTTGACAAGCTCTTTTCAGGAAAACCGTACTTAGCCCCGCCCACCATGTATATTAATGATATTTAACAATTTTATACCATGAATATGTATACACTAGCTAACAACATAAATATACTGAGCATGTAGTTGTTACAATATAAGTATTTGAAGATTTTTACATTAAGCTCCACCCACTCATTGATATGCATGACATCACCACCAAAACCAATAGGGCACATATATGGATATGGATCTGTGTACCACATATGACATGAATCCAATTTATCATTCTTTAGATATCATGTTTACAAACTCTTTTCAGCAAAATCTTATTAAGCCCTGACCACTACACATGTTAATACAATTCAATGTTTTTATTCTGTGAACACTACAAACGAGATAAAATCAGAATCTAACCAAATATGAAACAAAACAGGTGTGTGATTGTTCAAATAAGAGCATTTCAAGATTTTAACATAAAGCCCTGCCTACTCATTAATATGCATGCCATCACCACCAAAAACAATAGTGCACATCTACATATCATGGGCTATCTGTGTACCAAATGACATGATTCTAGTGTATTCTTCTTGAGATATCGTGTTACCAAGCTTGCTGTTACAGACACACATACATTCATACATGCATGCATGCATGCATGCATACATACATACATACATACATACATACACACATACATACATACATACATACATACATACATTATATATGTATATATACATCTCTTTCAACACTAGATGATCGTGGAGTCAAAAACAATCCACCACATACCAACCACTAAGGACTGAAATCTTTTGATGGGCTAGCTGGCAAGCAAACTTGTAACAAGAGAGTACTGAGCTTACACACAGTGCAAACAGAACGACATAGAGTGGTAAATGTACTTTAACTTTTAATCAAGGTAAATTTGTCTTTCTTTCAATTGTTGTATACTTTTATACAATTACATTATACCATAACAGGATATAGTTACGCCTTTAATTGAAAGTTTGAACTGTGACTTAAATTTACTTGAAGAATTGTGACTTGTGACATGACTTGCCAAAAAGTGACTTGTGACTTGACTTGATTTGAACAAACATGAATGAATTACAACTCTGAAAAGGGTATCAGATGTAGTAGCTAAAATAGTATTTCTAAAGTAGGAATTAAAATATAAGGTGCATTTTCTGCATGTTTCCATTAATCTTGTTCGCAATAGGATTCTGTACACTATCGTTACTAGATGATACCGAAAATGGAGAATCATAATAACATTGAATGAAAGGTTATAGAGTACAACCTATATGGAATATATTTGGAATAAGAGGGCATCATGAGAGGTGGATAGGCACCTCTCGAATATCAAAGCTCATTGTTTACATGCTTCACTTAAATTAAATGTAGTATATCTATAGCAGAAAAACTTTATCAGGTTTTATATATTTATGTCAATCTGATAAGATCTGCACCTCAGAGAATAGACTATGTTCTTCTTGTAAATGTCAACAGAACAATTTCCTTTCTCTATCATATCAAATTAATTATTTGTTATGTCAAGACTTGTGCAGACCTGCCAACCTTTAGGATCCCCAAACTGTATTTTGGAACTACAAAAGTTGCATTTTTGATAAAAAAAAACTGTACTCTTCAAACAAAATGTACAAAACAAAGGTTTACTGTGGCTGAAAAAAAATTACCATTATCAAAGTCATATTTAAACATTAATATCACTCACAAAATTACCGCTTAATACAAATTACAACATGATTGAAACACTGTTAAAACTGCTTGTATTACAATTTACACATGTAACGTTAGTTACCGGACCACATGTTTCGTTTGTATATAGGCACCGTGACAATCATTCATCTTGTATGCAGCGTTCTGATTGGCTACACTCGGACGAAAAATTGTTGTTTACACTCCATGCACCAATCACGGATGCCCTTGCTTAAGGTAGTACAAATTATGAGTAAAAAAAATAAAATAATAATAAATAAAAATAAAAAAATAAATAAATAATAATAATAATAAAAATAACAATAAATAAATTGTATTCTGGTGCCAAAAATCGTACAATCGTATTCTCAACATTTTCCCGTATTAAATACGGCAAAATCGTAATAGTTGGCAGGTCTGCTTGTGGCTTCAATGTAATTTCATGTTTGACAGTTATTAGCTGACAAACAAATAACAAGAAAAGAAGAATATGATGCTACCTTCTGCTGATTAGTTTCACAATATCAGTCGTTTTTAGAAATCAAGCGTTTGAAAGCTTTCAAATTCAAGGAACAGATGAAGTAGGATTTAGAATACGTCCTTCACCAGTTGTGACAATCAAAATGCCAAAGGAAGTGACAATGATATAATTGCCTTATCTTTTAATGACACGGTGTACTGCAAGTTTCTGTCACTAAAAATAACACCCTATTTTGTGATAGATTTACAGTAATTAACATTCACATACTACACAAAAGAAAACAAAATTAAATAATACTTACCAGCACATTCCTTGTCTATAGTATTCTCCAAGTTTACAAAGGAAATGGGGTTTCCACTGTTCCAAGTCCTTCGCAGTGAGTGTCATCGGCCATTATAAGAAACAAAGATACATATTATGATGAGAATCAACAACATTCATTGCACTATGTTTTACAGTGACAGATTCAGTACAACTTCCACACAGAGCAAATCTGGAAGTTTTCGTATCATTTTTGAATTCCCCATAAGCATGATAATTCATTCATTGTCATTTTTTATAGTTATTTGTATGTCATATCAATTTGATATTTTTTTATTATGTAATTATTGTCATTAAAGATTGATGGGGATGGAAAAGCAACATTTTAGCCTCATTTTGAAAAAATGCATTTATTTGTTATAGTTGTTATATGAAAAAGGCAAATTACCAGCTCTGTGTATTTTTAACTACTATTTGATATGAAATTTATTAAGCTAAATTTTGATGAACAGTATATGAATCGACAAAATGCTGTTTTTATAAATCTTTCATTGTTCTTCATCAACATATTTAGGGGAGTAGCTAATGAACAATATGTTCCCATAACATCATTAATTAACCCAGGACAAAAACAATGAATTTGTTCGAGATTTGTGTCCTACATATTTCCTTTAATATATAACACTAATCTATACAAAATTAAATATGCTATCAAAATTAAAGGTTGATTTGCCAGATTTACGGTATTTGACGAGAATTTTTTTTGGTAGCTGTGTCTAGGCTTTTACAGGCAATTTATCATAATTCTTTACACAGATATAATTTTATGATATTGATATAATGGTTCTAAAACATAATACCAAAATCTTAGAACTGTAAATAAGCATCCGTGTATTATTGCATGCATGTGCTCCCATGATTAAGTGTAGCTGTGGAATGAGCCATAACAGCAGACCCAAATGGCAAAGTGAAATGATGATAAGATTTATTGAGTATTGACATGAAGTGGTTGAGAAAATTGAAGAAATATTTTTACATTCTATTTTTTTCAATAAATATTTCATTCAGTGCATTTTGTTTTGGTTTGAATAAACCATGTCTGGTAAGACTCAACATAGACACTAACCTTCTAATAAGTACTGTATGTGAGACTAGAATATATATACATGTAATAAATTAAATATTGGTGAAAGCAAAAATGGTGTAACTCACCAAACATTCTCTTGCTTTTGTATACCGAGCCATGCAGAATTCTGAAGAGAGATAAACATGAATACATTCAGTGAGGAGAAATATTACTGCATTGTAGCAGAGGGCCTTAGATGGATATATGTGTGATGTAAATGAAACAAAAAAGTATCGTTTAGATAAATACCCTCCCCCCACCCCCCAGGATGGGGTGGGGGCACTTCATACTAAAAGTGGTAGGGGTGTGTAGCCCACCAAACGAAAAACATACCTGCAGCACGACAGATTTTTTGGTAACTGCAGTATGAAATTATACAATTTTGATACCCTCAGTTACTGACAGTCAATTTTGATACCTGCAGTATGTGTATTCAACGAAAATATTGTAAAAATGGACCAGCAGTACAAAATTAGCACAGTAAAACCTTATTTGTTGGGACCTGCGCTACGAAAATGATGATAAAAAGACAATTAAAAAAAAATATAGTATCTTTTTTTAAACTAAAAAAAAAAAGACACCTGCACAGTGAAAATGGTGCAAAAAAGGCATCTGCTTGGGCGGCACATATGTATATACCCCTTCCATAACGATTATCATGGAACAAAGCTAATGCTCACATAAAGTTTGCCCATTGATCCAGATTTCCAAGGAATGCGGAAGTAGAATTGTATAGACAGTCCCCCCTCCTCCCCTCTTTCTCCCACACTCCAGCTGGATGGGACAAGTTAGTCTTATAAGACCATGCACTATGCATTGTATTGTGTTAGCACTGACTGGTGTTTGCGTGTACAATCAAATAAAAATTACATTGTTGTTCATGAACTGTTCTCAAATGCTGCACAGCAACATATCCTAATGTGTACATATGCCACTGTAAGAGATTTTAGTTGCAGGGGAAAACATGACTGGAGGGAAGGGAGGAGGGAGGGGGGGGGGGTGCAAAATGAACATCTTTTTAATGATACATATAATTCAATGCAAATGATTAGCAAGGAGGGGGCTCCCCTTACAGAAAAAAAATGACCTCACAACGAGATCGTCAAAACTTAGACAAGCTCATTGCGAGCTAGTCAATACTTAGACGAGCTCGTCACAAGCTCAGCAATACTTAAACGAGCTCGCCGTGAGCTTGTCAAAACTTAGACAGCTCTTGGCATGCTCGTCAATAGACAAGAAGGTAGCGAGCTTGTCAAAACTTAGACGAGTTTGTCAAAGCTTAGAGGAGCTCGCCAATACTTAGACGAGCTTGTCACGAGCTCTTCAAAACTTAGACAAGCATGCGGCGAGCTTGTCAAAACTTAAGAGGAGCTCGTCAAAATATTGTTGAATAGAAAAGCTCAATCGTTGTCATATAGAAACAAGCTTATTTCTAAAACAGTTTTGATATTGACAAGGACGTCAAAACTAAGCTTGCACAAACTAACATCACTTTTTTGTTAGGTTGATTATGTAAGCCAACATGGAGTTTGCAAGCTAGCCCAAGCTACCAGTCTGTTAGACTGCTGGAAACAAAGCTTACTTGTAGGCCTATGGTTTGTTCATTGTAAATTCTAATGAAAACTTACAATTACATTCAATTTAAACCTGACACAAACAAATGTGAACAAGAAATCAATAGGATATCAGCAGGTTACTGTCATTATCTAAACTGATAGCTCTCTGGTATTAGTTTGTACTCTTACATATTACATTTGCATGATCATATTTACCCCCTGACCACTAATCCTATTGACATATGACAAGAGACGCAAATACAGGAACTAAGCAATTACTCCCTACATTCTTAAGTATGTTTACCTTTGTTATTTTCAGTTATTTCCATAATTTTATACTGACCATATAGGCCTATGATGTAATATATGAGAAGTATAGATCAAGATTATAATTTCAATATTGTTATTATTTTCACTAGTTAACAGCGGTTTGTTCATCACTTTACATTCAATGTATTACTTGCATCAGTGGCGTGGTGGGTCATGTTTCACTAGGGGCAAGGACATTTTGGCGCCCCCCCCAAATAAAAATGCTCTTAAGTAAATAGTGCACATAGATCTAACTTGGCATGCACTGTTTATATGGCACAATTTAGGAAATTGTATAAAATTAGTTGCAAAACTAGGGAAAAAAAAAAATTCTCCAAAATGAAAAAAGCTTTCGTAGAATGAAAGAAAATTTCCAAAAATTGAAGAAAAACCTTCTAAATATTGAAGATAATATCTCCAAAATGAAGAAAATTTCATAACATTGAAGAAAACTTCCTAAATATTGAACAAAATATCCTCAAAGTGAAGAAAATTTCACGAAGATTGAAGAAAAATTACCCAAAATACCGATGGAAGGAAACTTCCTGAATTTTGAGAAAATAATTTCTCAAAAAGTGAACTGTAGAAAACTTCCACAGAATGAAAGAAATTTTCCGAAAAGTTAAGAAAATTTCTTTAATATTAAAGAAAATACCCCAAAATGAAGGAAATTTCATAAAAATCAAAGCAAATTTTCACGATATTGAAGGAGACTTGAAGACAAATTCTTAAATATAGAAGAAAATATCCCCAAAATGATGTAAATTTCATGAAAATGGAAGCCAGTTTTCCGTATAATGAAGGAAATTTCTTGAATATTTAAGGGGGAATTTCAGAAATTGAAGAAGATCTTTTGAAAATTGAAGAAAATAGTATATAAGAAAAAGATCCACATACATTTTCCCAGGGCCTACAAAAAATATGTAGGACAATTTTAAGCACTCGGCGCCCTCTCAGAAAGGTTCGCTGGACTGCCCCCCCCCCCTTCCGCTTTAGTCCCCTGCTACCACCTTGCGTTACTATCAAAATATTTCATTTGCATTTGTTTGTCCTTTATTAACATCATTTATTGCCCTATAAACAGCTTTTAAAGTTTCAGAAACTGAATCCATTTTCATGCCTCTATGCACTGTGCAATGGACCATGGCCTCTTGAATTCCTGAATATACAGTTAAGTCTTCTACTTGTAGCTTAATATTTGTATAGCTTTTAACATTTTGAAATACACTTTATTTAATCATCCATGTTAAAATAGACCTTGCATCTCCATGGCCGGCCTCTGAGCAGGGAGTTGCATTAGAATGATGAATAATGATATTACAACAATTGCATACTTCCATTGGAAATTAGTTTGTTAATTTGAAAAGGGCAGCTTAGTTTAGATTCCTCTTCAAGCAAGAAGGAGGATTTTAAGTAGGCCTACATTTAAGTGAGATTTCATTCTTTTATTTTCAATTATAGTTGCTAAGACTATTCACAAGGATTTTCTTCATCATGTTTTAATGATTGCCAATTCTATTTTTTTTTTTGTTAAGGAAGATTGTCTGTTTTGTTAGAAACTGTTCAAATTTATTAACAGTAGGACCCACAATGCAGTGGACTGATGTGCGTCAAAGATGGAATATGATGAGGGCATGGAGTTTGGTGGATTTAGAATTATAGTAGTCTAATTAATTTATTTACTGATTGCAATACTTTTACAAAGGAATGGTGATCAACTTGAATGATTCATGAACTGTTAGCTACATGTAGGATATTTTAAGCAGTGGTTGTGTAGCAAAGTTTTAAATACCTCAAGTTCAAAAGTGGTTTAAAAGATGTTGACATGTTGAGTAAAGGGGTTCCTCATGCAGAAGGACAACTTTCGGGCCTACCTGCATTTTGAAGTGATTTTGCCTCGTTTATATAGAAGGAAAATGTATACAGGCACAGTTCAATTAATTGACAGTACAACTTTAAAAATTATTTCCATCAAAATATGTTTTGAAAAAATAAAGTTTCATTTGTACAAAAATATTGTATAATATATTAAAAGCAGTGTTTAATGAATGATCAAAGTTTTATTAATGAAGTGAATAAGTTCAAACATATATTATTATTGACCTTTTCTTGTATTTAGTATTGACTATATCTTGTATTGAGAGACAGAAGGCCTTCATTTTAAGCCTATAGAGTTTTGTGTGTATATTTCCTTTGTGCTTTTTTCCAGAGTAAACCTACAGAGTGATTCAAAATAGATATTTGGGAAAAATATCCTTTTTGCAAAAGTATGCGAGTCACAAGAAGTGATGATGATGTTTTCGCTATCAGCATGACAGATTCTGCCAATAAGAATACAATTCATTCTGCCATTTGGAAGAAACTTACTTTGTTATGTTGGACATGGAATATACAATATTCATACTTTAGAATTTCCCTGATGAGCTCTCGGCGAGCTCGTTTACCTGACGAGCTCGTGGCGAGCTCATTTTCCTGATAAGCTCTCGGATAGCTTGATTTCCAGACGAGCTCATGTCCCTGAAGAACTCGTGACACAATATTTTTCCTAACAAGCTCATTTCCCCGACGAGCTCGTTTCTTTGACAAGCTCGTTTCCCAAACAAGCTTGTGTCGAGCTTGTGTCCCTGAAGAGGTCATGACCTGCTCTTTTCTTTAAGGAGCTTATTTCCCTGATGAGCTCGTTTCCCTGACGAGCTTGTCAGGGAAACGAAGGAGCTCGTTTCTCTGATGCGCTTGTGGTGAGCTCGTTTACCTGCTTGCTCGTTTCCCTGACAAGCTCGTGTCCCTGAAGAGCTCGTGACACGCTCTCTTCCCTGACGAGCTCTTGAAACGCTCGTTTCCCTGATGAGCCCGTTTTTGTAATAAGCCTCTTTCCCTGACAAGTCCGTTTATCTGACGAGCACATTTTTGCTGGATATTTGACGAGCTCGCCATTTTGACGAGCTCGTCACTTTGACCTGTTCGCTAATTTGACAAGCTCATTTTGGCCAAAAACGAGCTAGTCCAGGAATTTTGACGAGCTCGTAAAAGTTCCAATTGCTAGCTCACTGCGAGCTCATTTTGAACATTTTGACGAGATCACCGCAATCTGGCAGCGAGCTTATCCAAGCGGTTCAATAGGAGCTCACGGCCTGCTCGCCATTTCTGTGAGGGGTTCTATTCCTACAGTAACAGTGTAGCACACCAGTATGGTAATGTGCTCGAAAAAGAGCCATCATCCATGTGTGGACTCGAGTCACCCTATACATGTAGATGGCCTCAGAGCCATGTGGTCACAAAGAATGTGAAAAGCAAGAAGGGGGTCCTCAGTAAAGCTTATGGGAATTGTCATCATTTTCCTGCATTAAATCATTAAATTTAGTAAGTACAAGATGAACAGAGTCAAGCTTACCCCTCATATTTTGGAACGAGGGATGGATATTGTCAAATTTAGTCCCAGGCTAAGATGAACCTAAAAGGTAACTCACTATCACAATTTGGGGTTTACACTATGATAAAATAATGAATACAGAGAAAGGATTCAGTAGCGTGAAAAATTATCACCAGGTGGTCCACCTCATCCCAATCAGGAGAACAGCTTTGTTTTGCTGATCAAGTCAGGAGGTCCGTTACGAGTCCCACAAAGCATCTATCCAAATCCAAATTGTGTATACAATCATGTAGGTATAATCATGTACTGTAGGTATCAGATGAATTGAGTGTGCTGGAAACCAAACCTCTGCATACTTTATTGATAAAAATACAAATTTGTTCACCATGAAATATGATGACAAAAATAATCTGTTCACTGTGAAATATGGTTCAATGATTATTTGTGACATACAATATAATAATTATAATAAAGGAGGGAGAGGGGGATGGGCAAAAAAGACATGTCCCCCCCCCCCCACACACACCTTTCAGCAGAATTTTAAAAATTTAGTACATTTTGGGATACATTTGTCTGTCCCCCACTTTTTGGATCGTATGACATGTCCCCCCACTCCCCCACTTTCCGGATGAGAATTACAGCCTCTCGCTTTGGCCTTACTCTACCACGCGGCGATATTATCATCGCCCTTTTGGGTGCCCCTGCAGAGTATGGAAAAGCTTTGCTGTCATAAATCTACCCTTGCTGTGCATGTCTCAATCTCCTGAGTGGTAGCACTGTGAGGTCTTCAATTAGGGGTGCATACCGTACTTGTAGAACCCATTGGTTTGGTTTGTTGATGTTTAACGGCACCGCGACAGTCAGAGTCAAATGTGCCAAGAGGTTGTTAATAAATTATGATGTAAGAGTTAGGATAATGAGGAGATGAAAGATTTGTAAGGGGAAAAGCTGAATGTGGGAGAGAAAGCACAACAAAAAAGAAGGTAAGTAAGATTAGGTGTAGAAAGGGAAGGGGGAATCAAATGTGGTGGAAGAGGTTGTTGTTGTGGAGCAAGTTGATGATGTTTGAGGAATAATTGTTTTCGAAAAGATCTGAGATTGGGGATCGGAGGTCGAAGGAGATTTTATTGGCCTCGACGTGGAGACTGGTGATAGGGGAGGTGTGAGTGGCGCCAAGACAAAGCCTTATGGCAGTGTTCTCAGTGACCTCCAGGTGTTTAAAGTACAATTTACGGGCGGAGGCGAAGATGAAATTGCCATAGTCCAGCCTGGATCTGAGGAGGGAGTGGTATAAGGTGAGCAGAGTGAGTCGGTTTGCTTCCCAGTCAGTGTTTTAGAGTACCGTGAGGAGATTTGAGGGTTTAGAGGGTGTATCATGCATACAAATAAGAGTATTTTGTTAAGATGTTGTTACATACTGTGTATGTGGGATATTGGAAGTTGGTTTCAATCAAAGTTATGTACTTGTGCTTTAGAGTTTTTGTGTGTTCAGCCATCACTTTTGTACCGTAGATCCCAACGTGATACTCCTTGCTACTGGAAAGAGAAGGGAAGGGGGAGGGGGAGGGGGGGTTACTCCACACCCACTAAGTTTATTTCATTTGGAATCAGAGGTGGGATGGTGCGATTATGACAAGTAGAATATCTAGGAGTTTTTGTAGGACCTTTGGGAGTGGATGGTAGATTCAATCTGTGGTTTAAGTTTAGGCATCGAGGATAGGCCTATGCATTTTGCCATATTTGTGGGGTGTTTTTTCAGTATCGACTGATTGCATTTGAAATGTTTATGTTCCAGGTACAATGGTGTTTTGAATGTAAGAATTATGAACACATGCTATTTTAATGTTTATGGGTTTGACAGTATAGTAATATACGTTGCTAGGTTTATAGTGACCTTACAGTGGTGGGTGTTGTTTTTGTTTATGATAAACTGGGCAGTAAGGGATAGGTTGTGGTGAAGCATCTGGTGTTAAGATGGTGACTCCTTGACATTGTGCAGATTGCTTGCAGTTATCCTGCCAGGATTAGTTTATCATTGTTTGGTTTTATGCATCCTGGGTTATTTAGGGTTCAACTTTATTCTTTGCTGAAGGATATAAGTTTTACTGGAATAATGGGATTGAGGTTCCCATGGCAGGTTATGTTGATACACTATGGAGTATAGTTTTGTATGTATACAGTTATGTTTTGTGTAATAAGTCATTTGTTTTGTATACATTGTTTTTCTACTAAAATGTCAGTTAGGAATTGTATTTAGGTTATGGGTAATTATTATTTATAGTTTGGTTTACCTTAGTTGTTTGATCAAGCCGTGGTATAGTTTGACTACCCTTAGTTGGTTGGTTGGGATTTCAGTTGTTTTTGGCTTGCCTTAGCTGGTTGTTAAATTTCACTGAAAGAGTATCTTGTTATTTACTTGTATCTTCTTGACATTCTTTTTAACATTCATGGCTAATTTAGTTATGCATTACTCATGTTAACTTGTTTTGACAGTGGGATTATTCATTTGTATTGGGTTTTGGTGTTATGTAGAATGATATTTGTCAAAGGTATCACGTGTTCATATTTGTTCGTATGTACAGTTCAGGCATATTACCCTGACAAGCGTTACATTTTGAGAGATATGTGTTCTCACTTAAGTATATTGGGTTTACTGAGATGTGTTTTGGGGAATTTTGAAATTTTGCATTCTTGTTTAAATAGTTATAGGTTATTTTAGACCTATAGCTTGGTATTGACTTGTATTATGTCATTTGCATACATATGTTGTATGATCTCATGTATTTTGTGTTTGCTTGATGTACACTTGGATAATTAATATCTAGATTAAATTAATACGAGTTATGCGTCAGTTATGCAAATTTGCTTTGTGATTGTGCCAGATTATTGAAGAAAATGTGGAGTCTAATTCTATGTGCATTGATGTTTTCTGTGACATCACAGTATCAGTTTGAGATAAGTTAAATAAATTGTTGTATCTTAACCAGTAACGAATGAAAACGTACAAAGCAGTAATGGGTCTTTAAGATGTGGAACATGTGCTAGAAGTTTGTTTTATACCTTTTCCGAAGGGTCCTCTTCTGTACAGCACGAGCTTTGACCAATTCAGTTAAACGAGGGTTTTGCGAGGGACTTCACATCAAGTCCATTTAGTGAGACGGTATCACACCATATTATATCCAACGCAAGTGCTACAGTCTTTATTGAAGTAACCATTCACATTGAGAGTAACCTTATAGTGATGTGGCAACGACGATATTAAAAGTAGCGATAAAGAATTGTTTACATAATCAGGTTAGA
>JAIGNY010001010.1:35000-53868 GCA_020152595.1 Chiridota heheva
CGTGAGGTTGTCTATCAAAAGGCCACCTATTGTCAAGAAAAGTATCCTTCATGGAGTCAATATTGACAGGGGTGTAACGTACACGCCAACCAGATGAGTTATAAACCCCAGCACTGGGGTAGAAATCACGAAAGAGTTGACGTCTTGTGTAACTACACGACCGTTAATTCCGTTAAACACCCTTTACCACGGAGCTGAAAAGCGCGTGGCTACTAGGGACTTACGCCGTACAAAGTATGCAACCCCGTTAAGTATTATAGAGCCGTTATGGGTCTACAAAGGCGTCAGCATGACAAGTAAAAATCCACTAGTCATCCGCCAAGTTTGTCTCTGTTCACCACGGAGCAAAAGCTAGTGGATATGAGAGGGGGACAACTGGTACTGGTACGCGTCCCTAACGTAGTAGCTATCAGTACAAAAGAACCGTTTAGGTCTAAGATAGCGTTAACGTACTACATCCGTAATGTGAGTCGCTACCTCCAAGATGAAATAACCTTCCTTACGAGAAATGGTCCATCAATCATTCATGGGTTTTGCACAAAGTTCACCCAAGCATATAATGTATATTTTTCATTTAGGCTCTGCCAAGGACTAATCTGGTTTGCATCACTAAACAGCAGTTATGTCTCTTGAGTCCAAGATGAATGACCTATTGTGCACAGTGTAACAGTGGCTGGTTGCTAACAAGTGAACTGTGAATAGATTATGAAGATGTTGTCAGTTAAGAAGGTATACATTACCCCTGTGTTGTGTATGGTGTAACAATACCTGGATGCTAGTCAATGAACTGTGAAGAGTCTCTCGGCTTGAATGGTGTGGATTACCCTGATTTTAAGAAAATCAGGGGTGTCGGGTTGGAAGGGTCTAAGGGCCAAAAATTCTTAATGTCAGTATACTTCTATTCACAATGGGGCCACCTAGTAAGTGGCTACGCGTAGGGAAGTTGTACTCAGTACGCGTTCCTGTTGAGAATAGCTAAAAATATACTGGGGCCGTATGGAATACGGAGGAGTTTCACGTGCTACGCAAGCTATATGAGTCGTAAACTTAGTTTGTTTCATCACGGATATACGAAACTGGTAGCTGCGTGGGGAAAGGGGACTACCGTCGTACTCAATACGTGTCCCAGTAAGAAAAACGGCCGCGGAACTCTGTAGCTCATGGCTACTGGTACTCTACCACACAGCTGCGCTGCTGGAGTAGGCCGTTAACTCCGTTTGTATATGTTCACTACGGAGCAGCGTAGCCGGTGGCTACGGGTGGGAAACTGCCGTCGAACGCTATAAGCGTCCCGCTTAGAAAGACGACCGCGGAACACTGCAACACGCGGCTAACGGTCGCAATATCCCGAAGTTCCATTACCCGGGTTTATCGTACGTTGTACGTAAAACCGCAACAATATCTGTATAATTTAATCGGAACGTCTAGTTCGACGCAAAAACCATATTCCGAGTACTTTGAACGATCGTGGAACTACGTAACACGGAGAAAATGGCTCTTGTGATGGTATGCCTCCCGTAGAGATGGATTTCTTATCACCCGAGCGCTAGGCCTCGAAACCTGAGCAAGCGCTTACACGCGACGCATCCTAGGAGCGTAATGTACCGACAAACGGGGACTCGCCCTCGTGTCCAAGATACTGGTGAAAATCTATGTGGAACCGTGACGTTCAACGGGGAAATCTCACCAAGTCAGCTCACACGGACGTGGAGAAGGATTAGCTCTCCTAAGATTGTTACTATCACCCGACCATGTAGCTAAAAAGCTAAAGGGTGTACTATCAGGTGTGACGTACGTTGTACGTTACCTTGCTGCAAAACTATGCAGCCCTACGGACCCAAACGCCATCCCATGACCCGTACAGAGCTGCCGAGCTGTTTTACGGACCCTTACGGGGCTGTGAAAACAAGCCGTGAGGCCGTATCGAACCGATCAACGGAGCCGTACGGACCCTAATGGACCCATGCAAGTAATCCAATGGCTCTACAACTAGCCATAAAAAGGTTACTAACACACGTATAACCCTGTAGGGCGCCGCCTCTTGTGGGCCTACCGGTCCCATCGCGGAAGTGAGGAGCACAGCGGTGCACACAGGTTTGATCATGTCGATAACACTGGAGCGCCACTTAAGAAGCGTTTACATGCGACGCATCGCAGGACATCTAAGGTGCTTAACGCACCGACACTAGGAACCTGCCCTCCATGTCGATGATATAGGTGAAAAACATCGCGGAACTGTAACATTCAATGCAGAAAATTTTACTGAGGCAGTCCACACGGCCGTGGAACAGCGTAGCCAATGGCTACAAAGACAAGAAGAAAATAGCTCCCGTTATGCTATACTTCTCGTGAAGATTGTCACCTAACACCTGACCAAGTAGCCCTCTAGCTAGCGGACTCAATTTCCGGGTTCATCGTACAGTGTACGTTATCTTGTTGTAAAAACTATGAAGTCGTACGGGCCCGTACGGTCTAGAGAAGCATTTGCACGCTATGCATAGCGGGACCTCTTAAGTGCGTATCGTACCAACACTCGGAGGCCTATCCTCCGCACCTATGATACTGGTGAAAATAATTGCAGAACTGTAACGTTCAACGCGGATAATCGTATTAATGGTTTTCACATAATCGTAGAACTGCGTAGCTAATGGCTACGGAACCAAGAAGAGAATAGCTCTCACGGTGCTATACTTCTTGTGAAGATTATCACTTGTCACCTGGCCAAATAGCTTCGTAGCTAGTGGGTGTATATCCGGGTAAATCATACGGTGTACGATATCGCGTTACAAAACTACGGAGCCGTACGCATCCGATCACCGGAGCCGCACTCTCTCGGTCGCACCTTGAAAATACCGGTCGCGGTGGAGTCAGTGCTCCGACCACGCCGCTTGAACCCAATCGCTGCAAAGAGTACAAAGAATGGACTCACAGCATGATCTGCACGCGTAACGTGAGATGGATGTCAACGTACGGAGCGTAGATCAAAGAAAAGTTAGCACGCAACGCCAGGATATCATGGGTGTGTAAAGCTTCGACACTCGGGGACCTGTCCTCCATGTCCATGATACTGGTGAAAATAATTATGGAACTGTAACGTTCAACGCAGACAATCTTAATTGCGTTCACACGAACCGTGGAACTGCGTAGCTAAAGGCTACAGGTTCTGCACTGTCCAGATCCCTCTCCCTCCACCGGGGTCTGCCTCGTTCAGGAGACCCTAACGGGGAAACGGGAGGGGAGGGCTCTGCCACAGTGTTAGGCACCACTGGAGTACGTGTTAGCGTACGCCTGCTCAATTGAGGGGGCCCTTCAAGAGGCGCCCCGCTGAGAGTGGGCAGCGGCCCTGCCTCCCGGACAGGAGGTGGGTGCACTTTAAGCATGGGTGGCGGCAGCGGCGGGGAAGACAAAGAGGGCCTATTGGACCGTTGCTTCTCCACTTTCTCTGCCGCTCTTTGAAAATACCGGTCGTGTTGGAGTCTGTGCTCCGACCACGCCGCTAGATCCCAATCGCTGCAAAGAGTACAAGGATTTGACTCGCAGCTTAATGTGCACGCGTAACAAGTGAGATGGATGTCACCGGAGCGTAATTTAAAGAAGCGTTTGCACGCTACGCATCGCGGGACATCCTGGGTGTGTAAAACATCAACACTCGAGGACCTGTCCTCCATGTCCATGATACTGGTGAAAATAAATACGGAACTGTAACGTTCAACGTAGACAATCTTAATTGCGTTCACACGAGCCATGGAACTGCGTAGCTAATGGCTACGTGACCAAGAAGAAAAATAACTGTCTCAATGCTATACTTCTTGCCAAGAATGTCACCTGTCACCTGACCACGTAGCTTGATAGCTAGTGGGCGTATAACCAGAATAATCGTACGGTATACGTTATCCCGTTAAATAAGGACCCGTAAACCCGGGCCGCGGAATCATATGGAACCGTCCAATAGAACCGTCTGCCCCGTAAACACGGGCCGCGGAACCGTATGGAACCGTCCAATAGAACCGTCCGCCCCGTAAACACGGGCCGCGGAACCGTATGGACCACAGAACCGTCCAATGGAACCGTCCGCCCTGTAAACATGGGCCGCGGAACCGTCCAATGGAACCGTCTGCTCCGTAAACACGGGCCGCGGAACCATATGGATCACGGAACCGTCCAATGGGACCGCCCAAAACCCAGGCTGCGGAACCGTATGGAACCGTCCAATGGAACCCCCCAAAACCTGCAACACGGGCTGCGGAACCGTATGGAACTCGGAACCGTATGACCCCGTATGGAACCGTCCAACAGAACCGCCCAAAACCCGAACACGGGCTGCGGAACCATGTGGAACCATCCAACGGAACCGTACTAACCCGTAAACACGGGTCTTATCTCTCTTTTTTCAACTTAGGTGGCGCTTTTAACGCCCCTCAGAGGTTATCTTATCTCTCTCTTTTACTTTTACCGCTCTAGGGGCAACGCCACTAAGAGCTTGATCTTCTCTCTCTCTCTGAACCTTTTTAACTCTAGGTGGCGTTCACTCGGAACGTCACCTAAGGCGCAACGCCACTGAGTTAATCATTCTCAATATAATTCCTGAAAAGAGAAGAACATATATCAATGCGTACATAAACAAATACAGCAATAGCGCTCTCACTGGGGGAAGATCTATAATCCTACGATCACACTAAAAGAGAAACGAGGCATAGCAGATGAGTACAGCAAAAGAAATTTTGAAAAGAAAAAAATATCTATCTTTTTTTTTTTTTAAATCCGAGAAAACGCATCCAACGTAAAAACTTTACAAGCGCCGGGGTAACGTGGAAAACACAAACCACTGTCTACTCGATGTCTGTAAAGTTAAAAAGAAGAAATTAGTTTCCCTTTAAATAGGACATCAGAGAGACCCCCCTCCTGTCTCTCCAAAGCCCCAAAAATCAAGCTTGAAAATAAAAAAACTTTGTCTTTAATTTATGTAAGAAAAACGAAAATAAACATACGCTGGTAACCTTAAAACAAAATTAAGCTCTCTTGTAATAACTGTAGCTCCCTGGAGTTGTTAGAAGCCAACTCCTCGAACACCTAACGGTGACGTCGACCCAATGCGCATGCGCCAAAATCGAAATAAGAAAATGACCTAATGCATACGAGAACCTGTACTGAGATATCCTAACGTGCAATACAATGCATAGTATAACGCTAGGCTCTCCTCGTGGAAGGGCAGGGCCGAGGGTGAAAAAGACTTAAACCCCAGGGCAAGATGTCCCCTAGACAGGCACACCTGGTGCTCTAGGACCTAAAACACCCACCATGAGAGTAGGACACTCTCGAACTAGCCACTTGCTTTGTACGAATCATGGAGACAAAAACCCGCTATTCTAAGTGTAGGCTACACGGGTAAAGTTGTGTAGGTCGGCCAAAGAAATCTCGGCCCCATGGCTATCCTCGTCTTACCTCGAAAGACTTGAACAGGCGAGCCGGATGAGAAAGAGCAGCGTAAAAACCCTCCAGGTTGAAGCTGCAAAGGAGGAACCAGTTAGAAAAAGGTTAAATTATAATAAAATAAAAATGACCAGTTTCAGCGATGTTGTGCAAACAACGCGCTGAAAAAGAGTAAAGGATAGTAAGGAGGTATTATGGAGGTCGGGGCTTGGCTGGTTACTACGTTTTTAGGGTCGGGTAGAAGTGCATTAGAATCAGGTCATGTGACCAGATTGCATATTTATAGCATGGAAGGTAAGGTATAACTTGAAGTAAATATATATATATATATATATGTGTATATATATGTGTATATATATGTGTATATATATATGTTTATATATGTATATATATATGTATGTATACATATATGTGTATATATATATATATATACATATGTATGTATATATATATATATATATATATATATATTTAAATATATATTTATATATTTATATATATATATATATATATAAATATATATATATATATATATATATATATATATATATATATATATATATATATATATATATATATATATATATATATATATATATATATATATATATATATATATATATATATATATATATATATATAGTGTGTGTGTGTGTGTGTGTGTGTGTGTGTGTGTGTGTGAACTGGTTCTATATTAGCTCCTAGCCCCACAATAACCACCAAAAAACATGTGATAAATCAAATAAATTATGTTAGCAGTCCAAAAATGTTGGATGGGCATTTATTAAATTGAATACTGTATTTTCCTTGAAATTTACAGTTTTGTAGTCTGAAAGAATTACTTTTCCTCACTGGAAAAACACTTTTTCATATTTTTTGCAAAAAAGGGAGGGGACACATTTCCTGTGCATCTCATTTCCACTACATCTGTGCATCACTACAGTAGCTGCTTCTCAAATGGTTCTTTGATATATATAAGCGTTGTGATGTAGAAGGTCGGAAATGTTACAGGCTTTCAAATTGAGTAACTTCTAGAATTTAAAATCTATTTTGCATTTAGATGTTGGCGCGGGGTATGACTGTTGGCGGAGTAGGGAACTTTTTAAGAATAAGCTGCTAGAAAGTCTACATATTTTTTATTGATCTAATTATTTTATTTGTGTTTTATTAATTTTGTTTTACTGTCTTTAGTGTTGCTAATCATTAGTGAATTTATCATCCAAAAGTGGTTTACGTGATTTGCTAGCAAACTTTGTTTTTCCTAAGTTTAACCAAATTAATATTGATAATGGATGGTCTACATTTCAAATTTAAGGGCATCCCATCCCGACTTTGAGGAGCGCGCCTTAAGCCAGTGATTCAACCTCGCCATTCTTTTCAATACGGCACTTTTATTGGTGAAATCAATGAGAATTGTTTAAAATATATACATGTAATATCCTAAGGGCTGGGAGAAAAACAACTACGTGTTAAAACTTTAACCATGAAGCCCTTAATAATGTATGATTCAGGATTAACTTCACAGTGTGATTGCAGTAGGAAGAGTTCAAATCAGGGCGTAGGGCAAAAATCCAAAGCAATGGGAAAATTGCACGGATAAATTAAATTGCAATCAAAAGTTGCTGCTAATTGGGAACCCCCTTTCAATTTTCTGAACTTTTCTTCAATTTCCAGAAAATTTCTTCCTTTTTGGAAAAATTCCTTCAGTTATGAGAATTTTTCTTTATTTTTGGCTAGTTTGGGGAAATGTTGGCTAAAATTTCCCGATATTTACCAAAATATCCCATGTAAATTTTCTGTTGAGGGAAAAGGGGGTGGGGTGGATATTACTGAATTATAAACCAATACATCACCAAAGGTTTTCGTAAATTCATTTAGAAAATTGTTGAACATATGAATATCATTATTTTAACATATATCTTTTCAAAAACATTCTTTAAATGGAAGCAGTTGAATATAACAACGATGTTGTGAGTCTCCATTATACCCATCATCAACATTTAGTAGGAGAAAGTCTTATGATTATCAGTGACTGAAATTTACAAAGAAGTTTAAAGAATTACATCAAAATTTGAAGTTGTCTTCTCAATTCATACATCACAGATTTTCCATACATTCAAAATTATTGTAATTTGTTGAGCTATAGCTCTGGAGCGCCAGTCATTTTCGTTATTTAAAGAATACGTTGTTCCAATTTGACAATTTTTTCTGATTAATACAAAACACTATACCTGTCAACAAACTGTCCATGGGGAAAGATAGTATGTTCATGCTTGAATCCCAAGCTAACAATAAACACTTTTAAAACCATTCAATCAATCAAACAACAGCGAATCAATTTCAAATTCCATGAACTGCACTTGATTTCAAGATTGTATACTTACAGGTATGAGCTGCTGTATGAAATCATTTTCTTCTTGGCAGTATATCTCCACCAGTATGGCTCCATACCCTGAACAATTTGCTATAGCATCTGCATAATTCCTCCCTCTGTTTAAACAGTTTGTAGCAGTGACCACCAAATGATGTCCAACCATCTTCACAAATATCTGAATGAAATAAAACGTTAGTATAAGCAGGGGTCAAAATCTAAATTTTTTGCCACTATTCCAATGGAAAAGTAGCATTTTAAATCTACTATTACGTCTCATATTTCGCCGCTATTCCTGTTTTTGTAATCTTGGAAAAACAACAATATCACAGGTATTGAGTGTGAGTTTTTGGTTTAACTAGACATCAATGATGTTATAGCTCAACCCATAACATTGCAAGAAAAATTGATTGCTTTTATTGAATTTATTTTTGTCATATCTGATATTTGTATGATGTTTTTTAAAAGTTTTATTTAAAGTCTATTCCATTTTTGGGTAATTATACATCATGTTAAAAATTTAAGAGTTTCAACTTTTTTGTAGAAGTTGTATTGAGTTTGTTTGTTTAGGTTTAATGGCACCTTAACAGTCAGGTTTACCAAACGAGGTTAGTTGTGATAACTCTCATGAGATGCCTAAAAAATGATGCTTATAACAAAAGCTATGTGACATTCAATGCGTGGTGTCATTATGTCCCGCTCGATTACTGATGTTGGCGAGGTCAAAGGTCAAATCCACCACAACTATGAATAGAAAATACATTTTGTAAACGTAACAAAATTTCTAACATTTACACATTAATCTTCATAAATGTTAAGTTAATTTTGTTTGGCCAGTATTGAAAAAAGATTTCCTCAAATAATCTAAAACATAATACCTCCACTGCAGTGTTTTGAACTTTGACCGTACTCTGGAGAGCTCGTCAGACAATTTTACGGAGTTAAAAGTAGCCCAGCAAATACGTCAATAAAAGTAACTCAGATCACCGTAAAAACAGTTTTTAAAGACACGGATGGGCTTTAAACATCATGAGTAATTATTGTGGGTCAAAAAAAGGGTAAAATGGTTTTTTTTCACAAAGATTTTAAAACTGAGATTTTCCTGTTTTAACACAAGGCTTAAAACAGTACAGCAGGATTTTTGTCGTACCCTCGGACGGCCAATCATCACTGATGGCAGCCATACTAATACGGCTGGCATCAGTCCGACCAAAGAGCTTCCACCCAACGAGTGGATAGTGGTAAGTAAATTTATATCCTAACTGATAAATAAATGCAAGACGAATAATCATGGGAAAAAATGGTACTCATGGAAAGGGAACACACACCACCGGGGTTCAATCGTTTCCATTACACATGATGAAATGACTTTGAGAGACTTCGAGAGACTTCATTGAAGAAAATATGTAAGGAACATTCCATAAGCAATCCTGCAAAATAATTTAAAACAAAACTTTATTTTCAATAATCCTGATAATAATCCAAGCACTCTCAACAAAGTTAAGTAGGCCAAAACCACCATAAAATATAGGTCAAAAATTAACATTTTGATTTGACTAGCCCATCGGGCATCACTGCTCTATATTTCAACTAGCCCGATTTAATTTTGTACTAGCCCGACATTCTACAGTATTATTTAATCTTGTGATTTTATTGTTACGTTTCCGTTGCAATGTCATGCAACCCACTGGCAGTTCAACAACGTCAACAGCCATTGTCTCACCAAAATTTCATGCAAAATAAAAGATACACCATAGACCAAATTAAATGTAAATGTAACTCATTCAGATGTATTTTGTACCTTAATTATATTACTGAATAAATCAACCATGCAATTAAATAATGTTTCATTAACAACAATTGTTTATATCAATTTATTTACGCAAAAATAGCAATAAAGTATGGAAATTGTTTTTCAATAAGGTTCATTACAAGAAGCTTTCCCATAATATGCCTATAAATACATGCAACCAAGTTTTCCTATTCTGTAAATCAAGGAAACATTCCACTTTCATGTTTTCAATATTCACAATATAGTTTCAAAGTCGCCATTACTCCGTGGTCGTATAATTTATTTATAAAAGCATATTACACGGACTTCCTGTCTTTTCACACAATGTACATACAGCGCAATCGGCATTCCCGTAAGTTAGCGCAATGATTAACGATAAGACCATGTCATTCAAATATTTGTGTGCACAACTAGAGCTGAGCTTGGGCTCAATAACATAATCATGCCACAAATTGGTAAACCTGATTGGTTACAACATAAGTGTCCACCTGTAAAGACCTGTTGTGTTCATGCCAAATAATGAAGTTTCAGGGTGTTAACTTTAAGTCTGTGGAAGATTTTAGCAGGAAAAACTTAAACTACACGTGGAAGTGCATTCATGATATTAAGCTTCAGCCTCCGTCCTGGGCAGTCAGGCTTCGACTTTACTATGGTTAATTGTATACATATAACATTGAGAATCTTATTTCAAATGCCTGGTACAAAAAGCTGACAATCGGATCACGGCGACATGATTTTTTTCAAAACAACATCATCACATTTAATAACCCCACAAAATAGCATTGTTCAAGGACATTAAAAAAAAATGTTGTAAAATAAAAAATTCCCTGTAATATCATAATTATCAATAGTATTTTGTATGAAAAAGATTTCAATTGCCGGCGCAACTGAGAAGAACACAATTAAGGCCCCGTATCGAACATTTACTGCACATTAATAGTGCAATGCAAATTACCTACTCCCATCCCTGCGAATAAGTCAAGTATTAAAGCCCTCCATGTACGCGCAAAGAAGTTGCACGATTATACTTAGATCAGGTTAAATCCATTGGTAATTCACATTCCAGAACACACAATCAGTGAATGTACATGCCCCAGGCCCTAGTCTCTGGATCTAGCAACCCTTCACAAACTGTTTTTGTAAACACCGTGAGTGCATACATTCTTGTTACAGCTAACACCAACAGTGCATGAATATGTATACAGAAATTTGTACGTGTATGCATGATCGGTAAACTTACGTAATGAAAACATGGTACACGGACCGAATAGGATTGAAATCGGAAATATTGCAAACATTAAAGCGTAAATATCAACGTTTAAAGACAGCTAGAACTGGTAGGTATGCTGTCTTGTCTATTTCATCATAATTCTAGATCGTTTTATCTGATTTTTAGACTAGCCCAACTTAAGGACTTCAAGACTTAAATTCCACTAGTCCAACTGCCGTTTTAGCTAGCCCGTTTTATGCTAAAATTTGGAACACTGTCTAAATATCTCTGTTCACACACAGCAAGTCTGCAATACCTCGCGCTGGTGATATCCAGGGGTGACTAAAACATGCTCAGTTCGGATTTAAAGTGGGATTCCCATCGAATATTGCATGGCCCACTCAATGATTCTTAAAGCTTCCACTTGGAGTTTAAAAAACGTTAGTACGGTATCCCCATGAACTTATTAGGAATTACAACGTGGCTGTGATCAAAAGATTTGCACGTGGGCCGGTCAGTGGTTGCAAGATATGTACTGTGATTCGATAATGAAAGTATATGGGCGGAAATTTCTTGTGTGTGTATTTGACGGGTTATGTTAATGAACGCTAGCCTGAGCTTATGCGCCTTCATGAGCACAAGTTTGCTGCGTTCCATGCATCCGATCACAGGTACCGTGGAAATGTGTAATGTTATGCATATGGACCTCGCGTAAAATGTGAAGGCAATAACTTTAGTAGATAAAGATTGACAGGAGAAGGTTGGTTAGATGGTTTCGTGAATTTATGCAAACTTAAAAAAAAAAAAAAAAACCCATTAAAATAGAAATAAAAAATTGTTTACACGGAGCATGAATTCCTAAACGGATAATAGAACAAACTGTTAAACGGATAACCGTCACAACCTTATTAGTAGCCCTGGGATGCCCCATTTAATACTATAGGGAGGAAGGGGAAGGGGGATAGGGGATATATATATATATATATATATATATATATATATACATAAATATATATATATATATATCTATCTATATATATATATGTTTACAGAAATATATATATCTATCTATATCTATCTATCTATATATAAATATATATATATATATATATATATATATATATATATATATATATATATATATATATATATATATATATATATATATATATATATATATATATATATATATATATATATATATATATATATATATATATATATATATATATATATATATATATATATATATATATATATATATATATATATATATATATATATATATATATATATATATATATATATATATATATATATATATATATATATATATATATATATATATATATATATATATATATATATATATATATATATATATATATATATATATATATATATATATATATATATATATATATATATATATATATATATATATATATATATATATATATATATATATATATATGCCACCCGAGCAGGTGCCTTTCTTGTACCATTTTCGTAGTGCAGGTGTCTTTTTTTACTATAAAAAAAAATAATAATAATTGTACATAACATTTTATATATTTTTTATAGTAAAATAAATGGTCTTTTTTACATCATTTTTGTAGTGCAGGTCCCAAAAAATGGGGTTTTACTGTGTTAATTTTGTACTGCTGATCCATTTTTACAATATGTTTTGTTGAATACTCATACTGCAGGTATCAAAATCGACTTCTTTCATACTGCGGGTATCAAAATTGTATAATTTCATACTGCAGTTACCAAAAAATATGTCATACTGCGTGTATGTTTATCGGTTGGTGGGCTGCACACCCCTATCACTTTTAATATGAAGTGCCACCCTCCCTTTCCCGGTAGCGAGCCGTGCAGCCGTGTTTTGCACGGAAAATTTCACAAAATCACGGCTGAAAGTATAAGCACGGCTTCATCTTTTCATATCTGATATGAGAGCCGTGTATGACTGAAAGCAGATTATGACAAAGTTCTTGTGAATTTCAGAAATTTTGCCAAAATGTTTATCATGAAACTGCAAAGCTGTTCCATGTGTTCCGTTGTTAACTTGTTATAACGGCCTTCGCTCACCTGCTCACGATTTCTTTTTTTCTTTGGGAAAACATTTACCAATCAGGTATACGAATAGAAATATGATGATTCTTATTTTGGTAATGTGTAAATACCATGTAATAAAAAATCAAAGAGTTAGTAAGCTAATACTAGTGAAATCTTTTAAAATTAATCTCTTAAAAACAACACAACAAAAGTAACAGTCAATAAATTAATACCTTTAAAATTTTCAAGTTTATGTGAAGACACGCAAAGAAGTTCAATAGTTTTGTTCACATGCTAAAATCGTAATAAGGCGAAATATATTAAGCTTCTGATAACCAGTACAAATAACAAATGTTATTAAACCTCACAGAACAAAGTTCAATACTTCTTTACTCTTGCAAAACTTACTTGAAATTTCAACTTGCAGAGCATTAGGTTTATTAATCAATATATTTCTACTTAAATTTCATGTATGTTGTCCTACATATTAACATGTTCACAGAAGCCAATCCTGACCCCTTAAATTGATCAAACTCCCAGAGCTTTCTGGACCTCGCCCCTGGTTATCAAAGGGAGTGTTGCCGTCTGGAGCCCCACCCTCGGGGCATCAACAAAATTATGCACACCTAGAAATTCTCAATGCACACCCATTTCTCCAATTTGTAGATGATACACTATGCCCCGGGGGATAGCGATGATTCTTCCACGTGTCCACGAACACTGTAAACAAGTTTGGAAACAACTTTTATTTCTGGCAATCTGCTGCCCATACGGCACATTAGTAACAACTCTGGCTTACGCAATGCAACGTGCGTTCACCAACCCAACAAAACTTTATCCTTAGATCCTGCCTTCAAGTTAGATAATGCATTTATAGTGCATTTCTTAAAATGATAAAATTCTCACCCCCATGATTTACAATATAGTGCTTAACTAAAAAAATGATCAAACAACAACCTCACATGTTATCTTCTAGGTTATATGTTATGACCTATTAACAATTTGTACTCCAATCCGAGTGCATTTAACGATATGATAGACTAGCTAAAATGATCACCCCCCATGAGCCTAAATAAGATTCTGAGAATTTAAATATTCATAGAAGAATGTCCAAATTCCAAAATGAATTCTGATTGGAAAATACTCACCTCCAAGATAGATATGATTAACAAGACACATACATTTCTGTACATGTATTTAATAGACCTGAACGTGAATGGAGGACCTCCATACCAACTGACTACAGCTAAAAGAGCTATTTTTAGTGCCATTACATATTGAAATCTGACACTTTTGTAGACAAAAATTTGACCTTTCGGGACCTTTATTTTAAAAACTACATGGAATATCTCTTATTAAAATACAAGTTTTATAAAGCATAATAAAATCTCGCTTGAGCCAGAATCATCAAGAACAAAACTGTTAAAACCTAGGAGGAGATGCATTTTAACACAAAACTTTGTACAGGCACATATGGGAGCTCATGTACGATTTGATAAGCTTCACTCATTTGGCCATATACCTCATTAGTCTGACAGCTGCGATATTTATGGATATAACTTCATTTGCAGCATATTTTCTGAGAGCTGTGAACGTTTACTGATTTTACTAAACATGTATACGCAAATAAATGCGAGCATTTAGCGTTTAAATGCATTTAGTACCATTATTTTTAGGACGTGCACCAAAATTGCACCAAATTACGATGCTAAGTAATACAAAATTGCGCAACCAGTGGCAAAAGTATTGCTCAAATCAACACTGGAATTTTGCTTTCCAAATCGTGAGAAGTTTATTTCTACAATATGAATCATCATTTTATGAAAAATGTGCGAGGAAATTTGGTTCAATTGTTCAAGTTCAATATCATTTAATTTTAATATCGCATAACTTTTTTGCCGTACCCTCTAAGGCTTTAAGTGAAAATCTTGCATACTGTGTAATTACCTCGTTGACAAATTCAAAACTTCACCACCACCCCGGAAATACTGTTCATATCAGTCCTCTGGAAAAATGGCTGCTTTGTTTGCGAAGGAAGATGCAGAATTTCAGCTCTGTTGAAACCTCTTTTTGTTGTTTATTTTGCAATAATTTTTTCTTTTTGCAAAATTTATTTGACTCATTAGGTAATGTTTACATGCATGTAAATGTACTGATCACCACGATTTAAGCATTTTGACCCGGTCAAATTGACGGGGTATTTTTGGTCAATTTTACAGCTTGTAAAACGGGTCTTGGATCAAAGCCTAACATTAAGTTATTGTTACTGTTACTGTCAGAAAGTTTCTGCTGCACTTCCCGCTTTCCACATCGCGGTTACTGTCAGACTGTTTCTGCTATTTTCCCAGCGGAATACTGAAAAGAATGACTTGGTATTCCGTTTGGGATTTTACTATTTTCAAAATAGTGGAATAGCGTTAAATTCGAACCCTCAGGCTGATAAGATATACAATCAGCAAAGTAATATACAATAGAGCAGCATTCATCTTTGAAAACCCATCATGTTTTGTTATAACTTTCACTCCAATGGTATAACACATAGAGTCCTACTGAAACACGCACTGGGACGAAAAACACATGCTGTGTATGTTAAACATGAATTGGGTATGTAAAACACGTGCTGGCCCTAGGAATATAAAACACGAGCTGGACATATAAAACTGTCCAGATGGACTAAATTGTATAAAAAATGTTATTTTAGAGACAAAATTACCCTATAAGTATTTCAATTAACTTTAATCAGTGATTTTTGAATAAAAATCTCCTGCAAGTAGTTGGTTAGTACGGTTCGATTACATTGCCAAATCGACCAACAAGAATTGCGATTGTACACCACTATTTGTCGAATCGATGTTCATTGTACTTTCAAGATGAAGATGAACTTTCAAAAAAATGATTTTTATAAACTTTTGATTGAATGAGATATTTACATTCTTTCAGAAGTTTTATGAGAATAATATCCCAATTTCAGTGCATTGACATCTTTTAATGTTAACTGTACATAAATGAAGGTTTGTGAAATGTGTTCTTTTTCAGAACAATGTAATCATTGTTTTCTGGGGAACTTTAAGTGATGTGGATCGATACTTTGTATTTGTTAATTCATTTGGTTGGTATATAATAGACCAGCAGGTGCCTAACCCCTGACATGCACCTTTGTAGGCCTACTTATATTATTCTATCTTATAATTATCATATTTAAAAAATGAAAAACACATGTTTCAATTCATAGCTAACTCTTCGCCATTTAATTTATTTAACTTCTTTGCTCATTGCATCCATGACGTATAAGAATTTGTTCGGAAAGATACCCTTGTATTTAAAGGGTTTCAAATATTTAGAAGAAATCCATAAGAAGTAGAATCATTCTATGGTTTGATTTGGTTTGTTGATGTTTAACTGCACCGCGACAGTCAGAGTTAAATGTGCCAAGAGGGTGTTAATAAATAATGGTGTAGGAGTAAGGATAGTGAGGAGATGGAAGGTTTGTAAGGGAGATAAAGGGGAAAAGCTGAATGTGGGAGAAAAAGTTAGGTAAAAAGAAAGGGGTGTGTAAGGTTAGGTGTAGAAGGGGAGGAGGGGAGGAGATTATATGTGGTGGTAGAGGTTGTTGTTGCGGAGGAAGTTGATGATGTTTGAGGAAGAATTGTTTTCTATTAGGTTCAAGATTGAGGAGAGTGAGGAGAGAAGAGATCTGGAGTTCTGGTAGAGGAGACAGGTTAGACAATTATGCTTGATGGAGAGATCGATGTTGCAAGTGGGGGAGAGAGGGGCAGGGGAGCCGGATAAGAGATGGGAGTGAGTAAGAGAGGAGTGGCAGAGGCGAATGCGGGTGACAATGATGTCTTCCCTGTAATTGCGACTATGCAGAGGGGTGTTGGTCCAGACTTTGGGTTTGATGGTGTGAAGCGTAGTACTGGTTTCGTAATTCCAGGAGTTTTGCCAGGTCTTGTTGATGTAGTTGCAGATGAAGAGACGGAGGTCTGAGTGTGGAATAGGAAAAGGAGAGATGTTATTTGACAGAGATTTGATGGCGACTCTGTCGGCTCTCTTGTTGCCAGGGATGCCGACATGGCTGGGAATCCAGAACAAAATAATTTTCTTTCCTAGGGAGGAAAGAGTGTGGAGTTTGTTGAGGATTTGTAGAATGAGAGGGTTGGGCCAGAGCGTGTTGAGGATGCCAGTGAGTACAGATTTAGAATCAGACAAGATGACAAAATGGGAGGAGAAAGAGAGTTCTATGAAGTTTATGGCTAGGAGGATGGCCTTCGACTCGGCAGAGTAGACAGAGGTGCGGTCGGGTAACCTTCAGAAGAGGGTGAGGCCAGGACAGGCGGCGGCGGTGGCTGCAGAGGAAACTTCCCGTGTGGAGCCGTCAGTGAAGAGGAAGGACAGAAGGAGTAGTCATGGAAATGTCTACTGAGTTGACAGTATTTGGAGTGGAAGGCTGGGTTGTGGAGAGCTTTCGTGAAAAGAAGAAAGACCAACCTTGATGAACTTTGGCCATAGTGGGAAGGGGTGGTGGTAAACCTTGGGGGGGGAGTGAATAGTCCAGGTGGGTGTAGGTAGGATGGTGTGTCTGGCAATCAAGAAAATGTTGATGTTTGCTTTGGAGAAGTGGGAGTGCATCCGGATCCCGAAAAGTGGAGGATGCGTTTGTTGAGATTGAAGAGGTTGGTAAAGGAGGGAGAGCGGATGGAATGAAAGCAAAGGTTTCATGGATCGGTGAGGTTGCGAAGAACAAAGGAGACTGGAGATTGCCGAGGTGTGAGTGGCACCAAGAAAAGCCAAGGGCAGTGTTTTCAGTATCCTCCAGTTGTTTCAATTAAAATTTGCGGGCTAAGGCGAAGATGAAATTGCCATAGTCCAGTCTGGATCTGAGGAGGGAGCGGTATAAGGTGAGCAGGGCGAGACGATTTTCCCCCCAGTCAGTGCTTTAGAGGACCTTGAGGAGATTGAGGATCTTGTGGCATTTTGTTTTGAGGGTGTTGATGTGGGGGAGATAGGAAAGTTTAGAGTCGAGAGTGATCCCGAGGAAGTGAGAACTGTCTTTACTGAGGATTATGGAATCTTTGAGACGGAGATTGGGGTGGAGGAGGAAGGAGTTGTTGTTGTTGAAGTGGATGAGAACAGTTTTGCCTTTTGAGAAGTTGAAACCGTTGGAATGAGCTCCAGTAAGCCAGACAGTGTTTTAGGTTATTTTGGAGAGTATGGAAGCATGGGGAGGATGCGTAGATAGTGAAAATGGAGGGAGCTTTTGATGTTGGGAGAGAGAGTTTTGGTGATGCAGTTAATTGTGACCCTAAAGAGAGTGGGGGAAAGGATGCTGCCTTAAGGGGACACCCAGATGTTGGGTGTACCTTTGGGAGTAAGTGTTTCCAATGCGTACTCTGAAGTGGCAGGAGTGGTAGAAGTTCTGTATGAAACCGGAGGAGTTAATGTCTCTGAGAATAAAGGTGGGGAGGAGGCCTCTAAGGCTGGAGGAGTGAATGTCTCGGAAGACAACATGCCGCCAAGTGGTGCCGAAGGCCTTTTCGATGTCGAAGAAGATTGCGATGGCGTGATAATTCCTGAGGCTTCACGGATGAAGGTGGCGAGTTTAAGGACGTGGTCCAGGCAGTTTCGTTTTTTCTGAAACCATTTAGAGTGGGGGAAAGGATGTAGTTCCTCTCGAGGAACCAGCAGAGCTTGTAGTTGACCATACGTTCCACGATCTTACAGAGGCAGGAGGTAAGAGCAATGGGTCGGTAGTTTTTTGGGTCAGATCTGTCTTTGTTAGTTTCAAGTTTGTAAATTGGGGTGATAATGGCCTCTCTCCAGGTGTTGGGAAAAGAGTTTGGGACCACAGGTAATTGTATATTAAGAGGAGTATCGCTAGGGAGTTTCGGGGAAGATTTTTGCGTAGATTGTACTGAATGCCGTCAGGGCCTTTTTTTAGGGCAGAGGAGAGCTCGGAGTAGGTGAACGTGAGATTGTAGTTTTCTTGATTGCTGGACTGGAAATT